>PNEN01000534.1:0-19884 GCA_002933655.1 Cercospora berteroae | reverse complement strand
TTGTTGTTGTTGTTGTTGTTGTTGTTGTTGTTGTTGTTGTTGTTGTTGTTGGAGGTGAAGGACGACCAGTCGTGGATGATTTCATGGCCTTGATGGCGGACGGCGAGAGCTCCGCCGGAGAAAGCGGTTGGGAGACAGACGACGAGACTGCCGATTTGGGAGCTGCTTCGGGGAGTGTCGACCTATGTCATCGATTGAAGGTCAGTCTGGTCATGCAAGTAGTGTCTAATTCGACAACACCACTCACATGCGCTTTAAACATGCCGCTAGGTCCGCTGTACACATTCAGCTTGTACAGCTCCGCTCTGATACCTCGAGCCAAGCGTTTATCGTTCATATCCTTGTCTGAGCGTAAGTCGCCCGTGAAAGGCGGCAAAAGTAGCTGCGCTACACTGTCAATAATGCCTGCTTTGTATGGGCAGAAGTCCGTCATGAAGTGTTCTGTACCGAGAGCTCCGGCACGTCTGTAGCTCTCGTCGTAAACGTCTTGTCCATTGCGGCCGAAGGTAGCTGGTACGCAGTCTTCAATGAGCTTCTGGTAAGCAGCTTGATCCGACGGCCAAGTGATCGGGAGGGAGATCGTTCTTCCTCGTTCATTCGCACCCCATCGTATGCTGATAGGTTTTGTTGCGACTGCCTTTGAGCCAGAGCTTGTGGCAGGTCGGTCGCTGTGAGTGTTGTGCGCGTCTTGAGGATTAGATACCTGTCCGCCACAAGTGAAGAGTGCTTTCCGACTTTGCTTTTGCAGAGCTTCAGACAGGTCTCGAAGGCTGCTTTCATGAGGTTTCTTCGCCAGTTTTTCTCTCTCGCGGCCCGCATCCAGCGTTACTGCAGGGCGGAGGGCAGACTTCTCTTGCTCGATTCTCGCAGCTTCTTGTGCCTCTTTCAGTGCTTTTTGCCGTGCCTTCGCGGCTCCTTCCATCGCTCGACGATCGGCCTCCGCCATGGCGCGGATGACTTCTGGGCTGTCGAAACCAGGCGGATGTCGACGAGGGTCATGCCTACCCAGAGGCATATACATGTCGCAATCGCAAGGCGGAAGTTCATCCATCTCGCCGATCTCTTGTAATGTTTGATGCAATACCGGAGTGGCTGATTATGATGCAGAAAAAGGAACATAAGAGATCTTGGGTGCGATATAAGTACCTACCTGTCGACAAAGAGCACTCTTCACCGGTCGACAGCCATTGGAAGTTACCTAACATCAATACAATGTTGAAGGTCCTCGTGCAACATTGTTAGGCAGATCGGCCAAAGAGTGGTGGACAGCAGCAAGGGGTGATCAGGCACATGCCAAGAGAATGCTCAGAAGTGTTGCACAAGCATTGACCGGAGTTGTGCGCACTTCATGTTTACTTGACACTGTGATCGGGCACTCGTAGCTGCGGCGTCAGTGTAGAGCGCTGTTCGACGTTGTGCTTATTGCTGGAGTCGCCTGCTGCGTTGATATTCAACGCAGCGAGCCCAAGAGACCCGTCTCGAGCAACGGAGAGATGCTGCTGCAGTGAGCAGATCGCATGCGATATTGCCACCCACGTGCACAACTACACAGTGCGACAGACAATGCGAGGCTGAGGGTGGCAACGGACCAAGGATCCCGACAGGTGGAGTCGGTCCAATGGTCGCACGAGCAATACCTCCAACAGGCAACACCTACGCTATGAGGGAATGCATCCCGCGCTACAAGATCAGGACTTGGGGTTGCCGGGGCTCATCCGAATTTCCATCCGAGCAGCTGATCCACTCCGAACGCCACGAAGAGTGGAAGTCGTGTGTGAATTGATAGTCCTTCGGAACCCCACGGTCAAGTCTGGAAGCGTCTGACAT
The DNA here is from genome assembly GCA_002933655.1 of Cercospora berteroae. NCBI lineage: Eukaryota > Fungi > Ascomycota > Dothideomycetes > Mycosphaerellales > Mycosphaerellaceae > Cercospora > Cercospora berteroae. The sequence continues at coordinate 18,057 of PNEN01000534.1, read as the reverse complement.
GACCAGATTCGGCGAGCTCAGCGCCCACCTGCAGCAGAACGCGGCCGTTCGCGTTCTAGTCCAGCGCAACGGGCAAACGGCTACGGAAGATCCACGAGCCCTGATGCGGCGGAGAGACAGGAACGGCGAGGGTGGACGTGGCGCTACGATGCCCTGCATGGATCTTCAAGTGTATCGAGTGAACATTTGGACAAGTGTATTGCAGGCACTCATGGTCGCGAATCCTTCAGCAGATTCGCTTGCGAGAGGCAAGGTCGCCGTGGACCGGGATCCAGCGCGTGCACATCGAAGCTCCTCTTCAAACGGGCCTTCCCGCACCGTAGCGGATACGACGCAAAGGGTTGGGGTGGCTCCACAGTAAACATCCGAGACCGTCTATGCTCTCGCACGGGTCGTCGGCTAGACATGGTAAAGACATGACCAGGAGCTGCGACGCCGGGTTGGCTGTGCCTCCTGCGGGCCCAGAGGCCATTGGAATCATGTGTCGGATGATAGGTTGCTTGTTGCTCGTGATGCAGTGGATACCTCGATCATGAGCGCGTGAGGCGCATGAATTGAGTGGTTGATCACTGGCGTGCGTGGGAGTTCTGGTGACGCGATCGGCGAGGAAATGGCGTTTGGGTGATTTGGTCTCGGCTGGTCGTCTGTCTTCTTCACTGCGGGTATTGACGGACGCGGGCGGGCGCACGTTCTTCTGCATGGGATGTGAAATGGTCGACATGGCCGGTGCTGATGAGTAGGGGTTATAGTTTCGATTGGTCGCGTTGAGGGTTGCGATGGAATGAGGAGGAGGACCGCTCGATGTTCTCCGACATTGACAGGCGCGGCCATCACGCCTCGTGCTGCATGTCTGGTCAGGATGCCTCGTCGGGCGCCGGGTATTCCGTTGTGGACGCGTTGGCAATGCTTCGTGGCGGCCACGCACACTGACAGGTGGTGTTGTGGGGGAGGATTGTGGTCAAGGGTGTGATTGATGTGAAGCAAATGTTCCGCCATCTCTCAGCTGCTGCACGGTGCACTCGTCTCGGGGGCACTTGCCGATCGTGTGCAGTCGGCAACGATTTAGCCTTGCAGCTCGCACGCCCGAGGGCAGGCGCAGGCATGGCCGGCCATACGGCATCCCACTTGATCGCGGCTCATGATGCAAAGGTCGCAGATGTGTGAGATGTTGGGTGTTCACGCGGTCTGGTGCTACGGCTTCATATCCTGACACCGTAGTCGCAGAGGCACGATGGTGTCGGCGAATGCACAGCGGGTTGGGGTCCAGCGGGAACTGGTGGAGGACGACGGCGACAACTCGGACCGTGTCAGCCACGCTCTCCACAGCGCTGCTGTCGCTGCGACGAAGCGAAGGTGGGAGAGACGGGTCGTGCTGTTGTTCGCAGGCGGAATCACGCATGGTGTGCACGGTACAGAGCAGGGAGGGAGAGCATCGCAATTGTCACCAGCGGAGATGCATGTGACGACGACGACGACGATGATGCCGGGTTGACGAGAACAGCATGGCTTCTGCGCTTTCCTTGGATTGCTCATCATCGGCCGCGCCCACCAATCAGCGCAACTGCGGCACGTGACGCGTTGGCGAGCAAAACGGCCGTGGCCCCTCCCTCCATCGCACCCGTCCGTCCCTTCCCCCTCCGACGACTGCTTCGACACACCTCTCGCCCCGCGAAATACCGCCAATTCTCCAGCCCGGGGATGCTCTCGGGACGCACGCTGGACCATTCCCACGACCACGCCCGACTCGCACGCGGAGACGCGGAGTGCACGATACCCGCACCCTCGGCAGTACCACCATTGTCGCATCCGCCCAACCTCCGACGAAGCGACAGCCACACCTCATCTCCCACACAAAGAACGACCGCGTGGAAAGCGGACGCCACCCCTCCGCCCGCCATACCACACGCGAACCGTCGGTGACACGCCCCTCTCTGTCACCGACATCCTCCACCCCGCCCGCCATGTCGCAGAACTTCACCGGCCGTCGCGCGCCCAACGTGTCGCAATATCTGCAGGGTCTCAACGAGGTGCCGCAACCGGGTCAAAACATGCAGAACGACTTTCCCTTCGACGATGCCTTTGACATCGCCACCGTCGACTTCCTCGATCTCGATGCCGTCAACGCCTTCCCGGGGCCACCTGCATTCGAGCAGGACGCCAAGAATGGTGAGTCGATGAGTGATCGGTACTCCGAGTCGAAACATGGCACACATACTGACAGGAAATGCTCCAATCCAGGCCAGAACTACCAATTCAATGACTTCTCATCCTTCCCACAGACGGCTGATCCATCACCGCCATCCACGATGTCGTCACCGCCCGCACTGCACGGCAACTATTCTGCTCACTTCGCATCTGCCCCAGCACCAGGCGGGAAGCGCAAGGCTTCTGTCGCCATGCCCGCTACCGCTGCTGACCTCGAAGAGCAATCGCGTCTCGCTGCCGAAGAGGACAAGCGTCGAAGAAACACGGCCGCCTCAGCACGTTTCCGAATTAAGAAGAAGCAACGTGAGCAGGCGTTGGAGAAGCAGGCCAAGGAGATGAGTGACAGAGTCGCCTCCCTCGAGGGCAAGGTGCAACAGCTCGAAATGGAGAACAAGTGGTTGAAGGAACTCATCACAGAAAAGAGTGACGTCAAGACCTTGGACTTTGCGCAGATGAAGAAGGAGTCTGACGGCCGGAAAACGGAGAACCGCACCGATGGCGTGGGCACAGCAAGCGCTGACGCGGAGTCCACGGCTTAGTCGTCCGCTCTGATGGCACCTCCAGACGCATCCCGGCCCCTCCGCTCCATGTGAAGTCGATCGCCAAGCATGGACGTGCAGATATCTTGATGATCCGAAGGATGCTTGTTGTCAAAAGTTGATTTGGTTTTTCCTCTTTCCCTCCCTTTCTCATCATCACCCTCGACCATCTGCTGCCTGTTGTCCTTCACCTAGCGTACACGGAACAGAGTTCGGTCTGGCCGCCGTTTGTCATTTGGCGGCAGGTCTTTTATATATCAAGCTTGTTTGCTTGTTGCGTTTGAGCAGTACCCCCGGAATACAACTTACGGGGATCTCTCGAGAATTGAATGGGATAGATCTCACTACGAAATGACAATGGAGAGGGTCGGTCTAATGATCTGATGAATTATTTGTTGACACTCTCTCTTTCTTGGCTTTCTTTCAGTCTACTGTCCTCTCTACTGATACTTTCGTGTACCTCTTCCGAGTCTCTCTTCCGAGCGTGTCACTTCTCAATGTCGCCTCAGACGTGACATGACATGAAACTGAACGTCTAATGCTCTGACGTGACGACCCCCAGAGTACATGTGGGCTACGTACGCAGCATCGTTCATCATGTCGACGACTCCGAGTATCGCCTTGCCCGTGGTCTACTGTTCTTTCGAGCGTTCTGGAGCTTGCTGGAACTTCTCATGCTCAAACGCGAGAGCCTTTTTTTTGGATTTAAGGCAATTAGTAGCTTCACTTCAAGTCTTCGCGGCCTGTTGCAAAAGCAATCTACCGTTTTCCTCTCTTTCAAAAAAAAACCTCGAGAAGAATATCAAAAAAACGACGATCGATTTGAAATGTGTGCAAAGAAACAAGAAAAAGCTCGAGCTCGTATCTGGAATCGTCCTCAGCAGACGGGAAATTTTTGATGGATGCATGCGGTTTTCTTCTTTCTCGTGATCAAGGACAGACAAAACCCCGAAATAGCCAAATATGAAGTGTCTTGTATATTTAATCAAATATGATTGTGAAACAGAAATGATTGAATAATTGCTATTAGAACTCGACTTGTAGTTCATATTCGAAATCTGTATAAGAGCGTTCGGTTTGTAGATTGTGGTTTGTTTGTTCTTAATATTGAACGACAATAGAAAAGGCAAGAAATCACTTCCCAAGGTCAATTCAGTCTCGTTTCATCTCTTGGGTTTTCCGGGATCAGGCCGAATCTTGTTGTATTGTATTGCATGTCTTTGGTTATGTTGTGGTGGGATTCGGAAAAGTCGAAAGTGATCGTATCATTCGGCTTATGCAATCGAGTTAGCCTCATCATCTATAATTTCTTCGAAAATCTCGTGCGCGGTATCTATCGTTTTTAGACCTGAGATGTCATGTGAAAGATAAGAAGGAAGGAGCAGGATCAGAAGTGGACTCTTTGAAACCCCGCTCCTTTTGGATTGATGAAGACATTAGCCGCTTTCATCAGCACAATTGGAAGTCCGATTCACGTTTCGCATTATCCAGGTCGTTCAGCGTTGTCGTTCCCCAGTCAAGAAGGAAAACGCCCTCGCTTACTCAATCAAAAACATCAACCGCATACCTCTCTCCCCTCCACGTCTCCCATTTTTCGCGCGCCTGTTCTTCCGTCAGAAGCTCCTCTCCCGGCTTCTCGCTATCCTCTTTCATGATCCTGACCGCCACATCTCCAATCGCTCTTCCCACCTGTGCACTCCCGCAAATATACGCTCGTGCGGCATCGTTCTGAAAGATCCTCGCAACTTCCGCTCTCTCTTTCCATAATCTGTCCTGAACATACTTGCAACCCTCAGATTCCTCGGAAGCTTGACTATAAGCGTAAAAGACCTTAACGACACCCTTTGCTTCCCATTCAGCCAATTCTTGAGCGAAAAGCTTGTCATGGTCCGGTCTACGACATCCGACGAACAGGAGGGCTTCGCCGAGTTTTGTGCCTGTAGCTTCGGCTTTGATGGCGCGTTCTTGTAGGAAGCCGCGGAAAGGAGCGAGGCCTGTTCCAGCTGCGCCCATGATGACGGGTAAACTATCGTCGAGAGGAAGGTGGAAAGCTGGTGAACTTTTCTTGACAGCAACTTGTAAAGTTGAACCGGGTTCGAGAGATTTGAGGTAGCTGGTTGCTGTGCCTCTGTGTTTCTCGCTTTCGATGACGCTGAAAGTGATGGTGGCTGCGGTCTCTTCGGCGAGAGGAGACGAGGAGATGCTGTATTGTCGGAGGCGCAGGGACGGGTGCATGGAGAGGAAGGTGCTGAAGGGAATCTTGATGTCTGGGTATCGTTCGAGAATGTCGAGGACGGAGCCGCTGTCATCCGCCAGAGGCCCTTTGGCGTGTTGAGCCAGGATATCCTTATTCTTTCGTGTAGCTGATACGCCGAGCTCGACATATCCAGCTAGCACAACGGAGACGGGTAGCTCTTGTTTTGTCGGTATCGTAGCATGAGAGCCATTGGTGATTGTCATTGATGTATCCCATGGCAAGGAGAATCTGCGCAGAACCCGCGAGATGACCTGCTCGTGATTCGAAGGCAGCACGGCGAGGTAATCGCCAGCTTCGTATCGCATATCCGTGGGCAGCTGCAGCGTCAGGTGTCTTTTCTCCGGTGCAACCGGGTGGGTAATACGCTTATTCTCCAGCACCTTGGCATTCTGGAGACGGTAATGTAGATGTGAAGCTCTTGACGTGGTGGAGAGTTCGATCTCGAATGTGCTCTGCGAATTGTTCTGCGCAACATCGGGAGACAACACCTTCCATAAAGTGTCGGACCAGGCATCGAAATCGTCGAAGATCGTGCCTTGGGACACATCGGTCTCGCCACGTTCCACCAGAACAGTTGCGCCTTTGCTTTCGAGTATTTGAGCAATAGCTCGTGGGACTTTCTGATATGTCGATACCCAGTCCTTGTGTCCGCAGCCAAAGACTGCAAATTTCACACCCGCGATCTTCGCCGACTCAGCTGTCTTGAGCCATTGCATAAAGATCTTTGCGTTTTCCGGCGGCTCACCCTCGTAAGTGCACGAGACGAAGATGACCGGGTGATCCTTGGGAACATTGTCCACTGCGCCGTCCAGTGAGCTCACCGTAGGCACGTATCCACGAGCCTCAGCAGCAGATGCAAGAGACTGGGCCAGGTTCTCACAAGTTCCGGACGATGAGCCGTACAGGATTGTCAGTCGACCGCCGTTCGCGGGTGGCGCGGGATTGTCGGTACGTTCGTCAGCTTTTGACGCCACAGCAGAGGCCCCGTGGAGTTTCTTCACAATGGTTATGGGATCGATATTCTCCTTCAAGCGCGCTTTGATATACAGGCCGCTGGGCTTGATTGTGAGCGATTCGGTGATCTTCAGCTCGTAGCTCGGATCGGCCATCCTCAGGTTGAAATTCTGGAGAATGAGAGCCATGGCAAGCAATGCCTCTTGCCACGCGAAAGGTCTGCCAATACAGCCACGTTTTCCTGAATAATGCATGAGTATGCTGTTGTTCAGAACGAATGACTGACTCACCATTTCCAAAAGGCTTCCAAGCACCAAGGGGAAACTTCTTAAAGTTGTTGTCTAGCATGCGCTCTGGCCTGAATTCGTTGGCATCCTCGCCAAAGACAGCGGGGTCGCGCCCGCTTTTTGTGAGCAGCGCCGTGATCTTCGCGTCTGCGGGAAGGACGTACTTTCCACCAAGCACGACTGGCTCCTTCGACGACTTGGGCCCGACAGTGAAGCCGACCGCAGTGGGCGCGAGACGCAGCGACTCGCGGAATACAGCCTCAATGTACGGAAGCTTACTCATGTGCTTGAACTCGACGGGCCCTGACCCGATCACGCTGTCAACCTCTTGTTGGGCTTTCTGTAGTGCTTCGGGGTTTTTGAGTAAGTAGTAAATCGTGAACGAGAGCATTCCCGATGTCGTTTCGTGCCCTGTTCATAGTTAGCGTAAAGGAACGGCAGCAACGCTTGCCCCGGTGCAGATACACACCGGCTACAAGAAGCGTGATCATCTACGATTGGACACAATTAGCGATATTGCCAGGAATCCTCCCATGAACGCGGTCATTAACTCACGTTGTTCATCACTGTTTCTTCGTTAAGTGGAAGCCCAGTCTTGGGGTCTGTGCCGTACAACATCCTGTCGAGAAGATCCTTCTTGCGGGGCTGCCCCTTTCGTCGATCGATGCATTCTTGCGCGACACGTTTCAACAGGGCTATGTCTCTGAAGAATTTCTTCTCTGGTCCAGGATTGAGGAGTGATTCAATTCTTGTGCGCGTCGCCCTCCGCCCACCCTCTGTCAGCACATCCACCATCGCTCCCACAAACTCGTGGAGATCTTCGCGATAAAAGGAATTGAAGCGCATGCCCATAGCACTAATGATTCGTCAGTAAGTGAACTCGCCGCGGTCGAAGACAACATACCATAAAGCTATTGAATCGAGCGTCAATCTCGTCATGTCACCAGTAATGTCTATCTCCTGATCTGGACCAATTCGCGCCCACTTTGCGACCAGTTGAGTTGATATGTCGAGCATCTCTTCGAACATGTCCTTGATCGCAAGGGGACCAAATGCAGGCTGCGGAGTGTCAGCTAGTTTAGAATATCAGATTCCGCGCATAAGCGATGACTATACGCACGGTGAGTGTCCTGTGTGCGGCGGCCCAATTAGGCTCGTGGTTGTGCGCGGTGAAGAGGCCGTCTCCCACCGCATGGCGCATCCCTGCCAGAGACTCGTCAATCTTCTTTTCGAATCGAGTCTCGTTGCACAGTTCTTCGACGAGTGCAGCGGACGAGACAAAGTAGTTTTCGTCGCTGAGGACTTTGAGCTTGAAGATCTCGCCTGACACAGGTCAGTGAATGGACGGCAACGGATGTGCGAAGAACGATCAGTACCATATTTGTCCGCCAGTCGTCCTATGCTCTGCACGCCGTTCACGGGGTCGACATCGAACAAATTCCCGACTATGGGCAAGCTTGGTGGTTGTGGGATTTTTGAAGTCATCGTACGGCTGGTTCTTGTTGGATGGTGATTCCGTTAGTTTAGTTGGAGGGTAATATTTGGCATGGCGACGAGTTCATCATTGGTCGTGTCGTTATATATCTCCTGCCATATGAGTTTCCAGTCCACGAGCAGGTCTTGGCGAGGGTGCGTGGAATCCGCGGCAAGGCAAAGCAACGCATCAGGCAGTGACGGGCTCTGAGGCCCGCGCAACGTGCCAGGCATACGGTTTAAGCTCAGGTACGAGCGTGGTCTGGCGGCGCTCGTGGCTCTGCGATTCGATGCGTCGGCGGTCAGGAGATTGCTGGCAGTCCAGACGCGGGCTCCGCGGCGAGCCGAGTTCAATTCGGTCGCATCCCCGTCGTCGACGGCTGTACCAGATGGCCGTATGCCATCATCGGTCCTTGGAACACGCGCCAGTCTCCATCGCCCGCCCAGACGGCCTCCCTCGACGAGGCTGAGCCGTATCACTGCCTCTCGTCGCGGACCCGGACGAGCGCCGCGCGCCTTGCTGCCCACGGCCACGATGTCGACGCCCGCCACGAGGGCCTCCAAGGTTCGACGCTTCTCCTCATGGCCGGTGAGCTGGGTGTTCCCAGCTTGCGGGACATCGTTGCTGCAGTTGGGTGGTGATTGGTGACTAGCAGAGTAGAACGTGGAGGAGTGTTTTGAGTTTGGGCAGGGCAGGGAGCAACACAGCCCGGGACACCGAACTAGAACATGCAGCCCGAATCGAACCAGGCGCCAAGCGCGTCCCGGCGGCCACCCTGCTCGTCTTTCGAGGCTTGTTTCTCACTTCTCGTCCTCACCTCATCCTGTTCCCATCCGCAAGGCTCCCGCCAAGTGGACGAGGAAAGGCACAAGCGGCCTCAGGAGCATTGAAGGATGCGAATGCGGAGCGGACCACCTGCCGCCGAATGCCATAGACTAGCTCTCAGGCAGTCGCGACACGATCCTTCCCGTCCTGGATCCGGATATCGACGCGTCCGCAAGTCTCGCGACGAGAGGAAGCAACGCCCGCATCGCAGGCCATGGCTTCCTCGGTGCTCCCCAAAGCAGCAAGTATCCAGTGATGCCACCATCTGCCCGGCGCGCCTCGCTGACTGGCGCTCGTCTTAGTGCAGGAATTGCCGCCTCCGCAAGATCCGATGCGACAAGAAGTATCCGTGCTCCAGTTGCCAGACATCCGGAATTGAGTGTCAGCGGTCGTCGAACAGCATCGCACTGCCCAGCGCCCGACCTTATCCCTCTCCGCCACCTGCTGCGCTTTCGTGAGCTGCACACCACGCCGCGGTCCCTGTAGCATGGCCATCGGCTGACGGGCGTGCAGCACTGTGGACGCCCACGGTCTCGCTCGCACCATTGAGCAGATCAACACCGCGGTCCAGCAGCTCCTCACGCTGCAAACCAAGTCGACGGGGAGCCACACGAGCCCGCACCCGCTGTTCGCCGAAGACTACGCTGCCGAGCAGACCGAGCCGACCGAACTGCACGACAGCGACGCGGAAATCCACGAAGGAGTCTCTTCCTTCAACGCGCAGGCACTGGTCGCGGGAGAGGCTTCTCAGGCTCTTGCCGGCGGCCACGATCAGCTCGTCGCGGCTCAGCAAGGCCTTCGCTCCCTCCGACACTTGGTGTCCGATGGCGGCCCAGCCCGCAGTGATGGCGCCTCACCGCGAGCACATCATCAAGCGAGTCACGCTTCGTTCGCCAAGAGCCTCAGTCTGCTCCCCATCGAGGTGGTGCTACAAGTGGTCAAGGTCTTCAAGACGCATGTCTCTTCTGTCGTGCTCCCCTATGGCATGCCTGGCTTGGACTATCTCGAGGGCGCTTGCAGAGCTGCTTATTTCCCCACCGCACCACTGTCTCCGGGGCAGATGGCCGTCATGCACGGAATGCTCTACTACCTCCTGTGGGAATGGATGAGCCGTGACGATATACCAGCGCCGGGCAACATCGACTTTGATACCATGATGAAACTCTCCGAAAGCAATTTCGAACTCGCCTTGCGCACTTACGACGTCCTCGCATACGCTACTCAGGACAACGCTATGGCGTTGTACTTCGCTGCAATCAAAGCTCGGGAGCACTCCAATGTGAAACGCGCGTGGTCGTACGCTTCGTGCGCAGCGCGGCACCTACTCAATATGGGTATGCATCGTCGGTCCACACTGGCGGGATCGTCGTCGAGCCAACGTCGGGAACGGTTGATACTGTTCTGGAACATCTATGGCTTGGAGAAGAGTCTTGCACTGACTTTAGGTCATACCGCTACCCTGCGCGACGACGATATTGATGCAGACCCAGTTCCTGTCAACCCAGATCCCCGGTATAGGGACTGGGACGAAGTGCCGAACCTTGGAGCTCGGATGGGGCGAGTCGAAGGTCAGATCTTCGACCGCTTGTACACAGCTTCCGCCCTCAATAAGAAATCCGAGGAGCGTATCAAGATTGTGCATGAGCTATCTCAGGCTTTGGAGGAATGCTTGTTCAGTTCCAGAACAGTATGGCTACCACAAGCTCCAAACTCCATAAACTTGCTGACACTACTTACCAGCAGCGAACGGATGAGTGCATCTTTCCAGACATCTACGACTTCGCCTTTGGCGACACAAATCACGTCGCATACTATTCCCTCCTCACAACCCTTCACCGGGGCACATGCGCTACTAGCACCTCACCCGGAATCATAACTCAAGCGTGTTACGACGCCGCGCGAAAATGTCTCCAAGCACATCTCGCCATCATCGAGCAAGTTCGAATATTTCGAGGCGGACGACTAACGCAAAATTACCTGACCTGGGCTCTGCAGTACGGCGCCTTCACGCCTCTCATAGTTGTCTTCCTCCACTCCCTCTCCGACCTCGACGAGCAAGATCTCGCGCTCCTCCAACGCTTCCACGACTCTCTACTAGACGTGCCTGAAATGACTGAAGGTACCCGCAAACTACGAACCACCTGCGCCATCTTCATCTCCGTGGCCAAGGTATATGTCGAATCTCGACCTGGAGGACATTCCAATGCTTCCACTCAACAAAATACCAACACTTCTAACCTTCCAAACACGACTCTCGCTCCAAACGCTGAAGTCGTCCAACGTCAACAGATTCAAGAAGCCTTTGATCGAACTACTCAAGTCATTGGAAACAGCAGCAATGATGCCTCGCAACAACAGCATCCACATACAACAAATCCACAATTACAGAGCTTTCCTGCTTGGGACCCTGGTATGGGTGATTTGACGCAGATCGATGAAATGTCGGCTTTCATGGACAATTGGATGGACGGGAGTCAACAAGCTGCTGATTTGTTCAGTGTGGATTTTGGAGGAGGGCCATCGTCATATGTGGTGTGATGTGAGCGGGAGACATTACTAGCATGGGGAGATGATCTAACTAGAGTAGCGCCAATGGAGTCGAGGGCCAGAAGCTTAGGGTTGGATGGGTTAAGAGAAAGATGTTGAGCGATATACCATGGCATGAGTGCGCTCTTTGAAGACGGAGAAACGTGAAGTCGAGAATTGTTTCATGTGAGAAGACATTTTCTGCCTCTTCGCTACGAATATAGATGACATTTACTGGTACAATATATTTTACACGATCATGCGCTCGCTCCTTCACTTGGGGTATCTCTCCAGCCGCTGCCAGACCTTCTTCAACCATCGCCATCGAAATATTGCCTCGCGATTCGCTGCTCTTCTGTTTCATGTTCAGTAGCCTTCGTCTGTGGCACATTCGCCTCAGCGTACGCCTCATCGTTTCCATTGCGAACAGCACTGGTTTGCTGCATACTTGCCTTCTCGCTCGCTCTGTCCACACCATGTTTTTCTTGATCATCCGCAGCCACAACACCAATCGGTTCAAAAGACTCAATCCTCGTCCCCAAATTCCTCTTCAAATCAGGCGTGAAATCCAGGAAACTCGCTACAGGACTGACTTCTTCGCTCTCATTCCTCAAACGCGTCCTCAACGTATCCTGATCGCGGAAACGTCTCAGAGCACTATTTGTCCACGCATCCCAAGTGTGTCCGTCCGTTTGCATTCGTTGAACAGTACTCACGACGCCCTCCAAGTCCTGTCTCGCAGAATATCCGACGAGTAACGAATTGTATGTCACTTGGTTCGGTTCGATGCCTTTGTTGCGCATGTAAGAGAGGAGTTGATCGGCGAGGTGTAATTGACCGTGACGGGAGAATCCGTGGACGAAGATGGACCATGTTTGGACTGTGGGTCGGATTTGTTGGTATTTGGCGCCGGGCTCGTGGGGTAGTTGCATGTATTTGATAATTTCAGCGGCGTGTAAGAGGCCTTGCTTGGTTTTGATGAAGCTGCCGAGGAAGGCGTTGAAAATGTGGTCTGTTTGCACCATGGATGCGAAGGGTTCTTGTCCGCATTCGATGGCGTGCTTGACTCTTTGCCAGAGATCGTAGGCGCGAGTGGTCGAGTCGCTTATGGATGCGGATTGCTCTAGATAAGTTGCCAGCATGATGAAGATATCTTGAGGCCGTGGCTGGGGTCTTCGGGTGGTGTCGTCGATTTGCGATAGTTTCTCTGGTAGCAGACCCACCAGCCGCAGAGGACCTAAACTGAACAGCTGCGCGTACGCATCGGCAACAGTGAGAAAGGCTTTGTTGAGATTGTGTTTGGTGTGATGCAATGCCAGGCAATGCAGGATCTCGGTGGCTACCACGGGTGCTTCGAGAATGTTGATGCCAGAAATAGCATCGCGAATGACCTCGTTCAGCATCTCAGCATTGTCGATTCTGGTTTTGCATCCTTTGAGCAGAATGGCAAACGTGTAGGCGTCAGGCTGCAGCCCATGGTCGCGTAGCGAATGATAGATCTCCATTGCAATGTTCAAGTCGCGGGCCTCGACAGCATTCAACATGATAATATTCGCAATCGTGTTGTTTAGTGTGAGGCCAAGCTTTAACAAGCTCTCGACAATCCGAATGCAGGCTCGAAGGCCGCCAGGGAAGGAAACTGCTCGGCGGAGCAAGGTAGAGCAGACTTTGTAAAACTTTTCTCCATTGACATCTGCACCTGCATTCTTCGTCTCGAACAACGCATCGAGCGCCTGAGCCCCCTTCTCGCGTTTGGAGAGGCTGGCAGCGAATCGTAGCCACGTGGGCCAGTTCACTCGTGCATAATGGTGCTTCTTCATGTCGTCGTACAGAGCAGAGAGAGCTTCATCAGTGCAGTAATCGGTCAAAACTCGGTAGACAAAGCCATGTGTAAATAGAGCCTTTCCACCATTACGAGAAGTGTATGTGAGGGAGGGCAAAGCATTTGCAAGCTTTTCCAGACTGTCATGGTCTTTGCTTTTCGAATAGATTGTCGTCAAGACCTGCAGTGTCTTCTTTGTGTACACATTGAGCGGTCCTGGCGCGCAGTTCGTCAAGAGAAGGAAGTCGAGAGCTGTTTTGGGATCGTAGTGCATGAACCAAAGTGCTACGGATGGCCAATGTGCATGAGTCCTGTAATCGAGAAAGCGAAGTCGCTTGGGTCCTGGAGGATTCCGTCCAAGCACGTCGTAGACTCGATCTACCAGTTCGATAGTTTGTGCAGAAAGCACCGGAAGGACAGGTTCACGCTGTTCGATAATGCAATTGCGAAGTTGGTGGACGTTCGCGACCCAGCGCAGCTCATCGGAACGGGCCTTCTGCATCACTACAATCGCGGGTCGTTCCCTCAGCGGTCGTGACACGGCGACAGGTCCCCGTCGCATCGGGTGCTGGTTAGCGACTCGAGTTCTCCTGCCATTGAAGAACGTGGGCTTCTTGGGCAGGTCAGCTCTCGGCCCCGCGCCAGAACGGAAGTTGAATGCAATCCAGTATGGCTTTTGTGGCTCTGAGGATCTGGCCGAGCTCTGCCTCACTTTTTCACGGCTCGGATCGTGACTCCCATGAGCGCTCCTCGCGACTTGTGCGCGCCGTGCCCGACGCTGCTGTCGAGCTGCTGGAGCTATGGAGAGCTCCTGTTCCGGCTCCAGCTCCAGCTCTGAATCGGGCGGAGTATGGGATTGGTGGCTCACTGGACGCTGCCCGGGCAACTCGTCATCATTGGCTCCTAGTATGAAGTCCAGATACGTGGAGTCGGCAGAGACGTGGTTGAGATCGGGCGGCAGCTCATTCCTGTGGGATTCTGGCTGGGGGTCGGCAGTGGTGTTCGAGGTGGAATAGAGACGCCGCCATTGCGGCAGACGGTCGTGGTTCTGCTTTGTAAACAGGAGGCGACTACGGCAAAGCGTCCGGAGGGAGCGGGTGCATGATGGCATAAGAGAACATGCCTTGCGATGTGCTGTGCGTTGTCGCTGGAGAGCAGTCGCTGTCGTGCGGAGGGTTTGAGAGTTTCTCGGAAGAGACGCGAGAAGTCCGCAGAGCCGTATCTCTTGGCAGACGCGCGTGACTCGCGGAAAGCAGTGAACTTCTCTGCCTGAGCTACACCTGCCTTCACATCTAACACTCCCCACGCAATGGCCTCGACGCAAGCACTCAGTGCGGCGGCACAAGACCGCAAAGCTCGTCTCGCTCAACTCAAATCGCTCAAGCGCAAGGCGCCCGACGCAACAGCAGATTTCCAACAAGACGATGAAAATGCACCATCTGCGGCAGCAGAGCCACTAGCACAGAACGAAGATGATGTGACGATGCGCTATGTTTCTGGACGCAACTACGATCATGCTACAAAGGGCGCCAAACTCGGTTTCGAAAGTGCTCCAGACCAAGGGCAAACGACGCTCGAACTCAAAGCCGCAGAGCTAGCAGCCGAGACGAAGCGACAGGCTGAAGAAGCGGAGAAGAATGATGCACCCTTGGACTTGTTCAAATTGCAGCCGAAGAAGCCGAATTGGGATCTGAAAAGAGATCTGGATCAGAAATTGTCCACCCTGAACGTCCGAACAGATAACGCCATAGCCAGGTTGGTGAGGGAGAGGATACAGAAGCAGCAAGAGGCGGCGAGAGGGAGAGCGAATGAGGCCCAGTCTCGAGGAGATCTAGAGGCGCAGGGGATCGAGGGTGCTACGCTCGTGGAGGCAACAAATGTCAGGGAGCGTGAGGACGAAGAAGAGGCAAGAAGGGAGCGAGAAGAAGACGATGCACTGTTGGACGGCTCGTGAGCAGATGCAGCATCTTCCGGCTGACCCAATCACTTCGATTTGAGCCCGGCCATATTGTCGCCACAAGCATCGCAGCACTAATATTCGTCTTGGTCGAAGAGAAGACGATATCCTGTCGTGAGAGGAGCGAAAGGCGTGGCTGAGCTGTCGCAGTCTAAACGAGCACATATTCCAGGCAGGAGCGACGGCCTATCACGAGCATCTAGGGACCCTAGGTGCCACACGAGGGCGGCTGATCGCACTTTGACGACCGTGCACAGGACCGTGGGATGAACCCTAAGGGCATCACCAGACATCAGTGGTGAACCTAACCTGCTAGTCTCTCCGCGGACAAACTTTGCTTCTTGAACGATGCTGAGCCAATGACTCTAGTCATTGTGCTGCTCATCGACCTGCAAATCTGTCCTACGAAATTCCCAATGGAAACATCGCTTTCTTGGCAGCGTTGTTGCTTACGGAATTGTTCCGAGCATGCTGCAAATCTGCTCAACCCCCTTGCAATGCACTTTGCTTCGAGATGCACGTAGAAAGTTGACTTGACGCGGAACGTCGACTACGCACTGCGATCGGGTTCAGAGTAGCCCGCCCAATGGCCAACGTTCGCAAGAGCCGCGGTGAGGACGACACGGAGCCAGTCACATGGCAATCTTCAACAGCACTAGATAGCCCGATTAAGTTCATGACACACCTCGCACGCGAACTTGGACCTGCGCCCAGCGCATCGTGAAGCCGCGGACTAAGGAGAACTCGCGCCACTCGGTTCTAGCACCTGGGTGCAACGAGAGCAACTTCTGCGCATCCATTGCTAGCAGAATAAGGCGGCTATCAGTGCAGCCACGCGACAACGAAGCGCCAATTTGCTGCGCATCAGGCGTTGCACATCGATGTTCGTATGATTTGGCGACAACGCAAAGGGCGGCGTGGCACAAATTGTGTCTTTTGCTACGAGCATCCATGTCTGGACAATGCTAAACACCATGTTCTCGCGTTCGGGATCCGAAGCCTCTACATCCTCTTCATATTGCCTGGATAATACTGATTAATCATCCATCGCCCAATTTCCGGCTGCGTCCAGTTTTCCCGTCTTTCGATAAAAGCACCACGCGTCTTGGCAGCCGCTAGGTCCGACTCCGGATTGTCTAGAATTGAGTCGAAGGTCTAGAAACCAGCAAAGTCAAGTCCAGCCACAATCAGCACTACGAAAAGCGTGCATTCTTCTTGTCTTCGTTCTTGACAATCGCCGACTGCTTCACGACGTTGATCAAGCTCAAAGATGCACATATGGATGATACAGTCTATGTCCAGCATCTGCAACACAGGGCCATTGAAGATGCCGGCACATGACTTCGACGGCCATTTTGTCATCTGTGAAGATGTCTGACGTTACTGAAAGCAGTATGTCGTCAAAGGATGAAAACGCCGAAGGGAACGTGCGCAGTGCGACCATGATGGCGAGCAAAGACACTAGCCGGGCAATGCTGGCTAGATATGCCGGGGGGTGTTTGCTTGGCATCGAGCTTGGCCCGCGAGCTTGATGGGACTTGGATGAAAGGGGAATGCGAGAGGAATAATGCCGGGAGCCCATTGCGATCTATCCTTGGTCGACATTTGGCTTTTGGAAACGGATGTCACGCAAGCCAATTGGAGTTGGCAGTTGGAAGAAGTATTGCTGCCGTCACCTTTCACCACGTTCTATGCCGTTGCTAGCAAAGGTATTCCCTACGCTCCAGGCGGAAATGTATATGGTTCAGGTCCACTGGCCGGTTTACCGCAGACTTATCAGAAGCGGATCCACCAGACCTAAGATGACAACATGCCGGATAAATCTCCGCGCTATCAAGATCTCTAGCAACAAGCGGGCCCGTAACAGGCATGGCTCCTTCGACAAGCACACAATTATAGCACATCAAACCACCGCCTGAGAGACCACTGCCCTTTTCTGGACGGAATGCCATTGCTTTCGGGCATTCTGTGCTCACGGACCGCCGATCAGGCGGTGGGCGTCCTGTCTCCACGGGGTCACACCGATTGAAGACTAACATCGTGTGCTTCAACAGTTAGGGTGACCATAGCCTCGTCGAGGCTAGGAGAATTGCACCATGTGTCCGGGCGTCTGTGCTCCTCAAGAGATGCACCGTACTGTCTTCGCCGAAGGACGACAGCCTAGGGGCCCGGTCGACAGCCTGGCGGAAGTGGTATATAACAAGTCTCCCAGGACGCTCTGTGGTTTCTTTTCCTCATCAGCATCAGCAGCATTTTCTTTCCTCTTCACTCATCTTTCACTCGACTCCGGTAGTCCGAACAGCTTTCTATTCTTCCTTCATTGACACTAGAGCCGGTCTCTCAGCGTCAATTCCAATCTCAAGAAATCCAAAAAAAATCATCACATCATTCCAAATCAACAGTTCAACGAACAAAACCACCAACAGCAAAAATGAAGTTCTCTACCATCGCCGTTCCAGCTCTTATGGGCCTTGCCAGCGCTCAAGACATCACCTTTGAGGAGAAGCGTGAAGCCGAGCCCATTGGTCCTTTGGGTCTCCTCGGTTTGGGCAGCTTGGCTATTCCAGTCGTCCAGAAGCTCTTTGGAAAGCGTGATCTCAGCAGCCTGAGCGCCAACGAGCTCGAAATCCTCAACAGGCTCTCTGCTCGTGACATCCAGCTGGATGCCGACGACGTCAAGATTCTCTCGGCCCTCCAACGCCGCGACGCCGAGGCCGATCCCATTGGACCTTTGGACCTGCTCGGTTTGGGCAGCTTGGCTATCCCAGTTGTCCAGAAGCTCTTTGGCAAGCGTGATATCAGCGAGCTCGACGCCAACGAGCTGCAGATCCTTCAGAGCCTGCAGGCTCGCGACGCTGCCGTTGGCCCTGGTGCCCTTGCTCTTATTAGTGGCGCTGCTTACCCTGTCGCCAACTGGCTTCTTGAGAAGGTTGCTGGCCCAGGCAAGCAAGCTAAGCGCAGCATTGAGCTTGACGACGAGGACCTGCAGATCCTTCAGAGCCTGCAGCGTCGCGACGCCGCAGTTGGTCCTGGCGCCCTTGCTCTCATCGGCGGCGCTGCCTACCCCGTCGCCAACTGGCTTCTCGAGAAAGTTGCCGGCCCAGCCAAGCAAGGCAAGCGTAGCCTGGAACTCGACGACGATGACATTGAGTTCCTCCACAGCTTGCAGCGTCGTGATGCCGCAGTTGGCCCTGGCGCCCTCGCTCTTATC
>PNEN01000533.1:20044-41396 GCA_002933655.1 Cercospora berteroae | reverse complement strand
TGGTATAATCGCTCACCGCCATGCAGTGTGACACTGCATAAGCGTGACAGAATGTGCGACGACCCTGCGCGTTCGACAGCGAAATGCGATCGTGGCCAGCGGAGGAGATAGATGGGCCTGGAAGCGCGTTCGATAGTAGGACCGTGTGCCGGCATGCACTCAAAGCTGCAACGACAGGTGCCTCCGAGAAAGTCCTGGGCGGATCTGGCGTGCAGGACATCCGCGAGGCCCATGCTCTGAAGACTGGGGCCCAACGTCAGCGCTGCGGAGTCAGAACGAATCCAATCGCCTGGGCTGAGGTCCACTGTGCCTGCGTGAGGCGTGATGTCCGGGATCGGGTAATGTGTGCAGAGTGTGCCGTTCCAGGATGCGGTGGGAAAGGGCGATCAATATGCCAACCTCGGCGCCACTGCGAAGTAGCAAGACTTGGCGGGTGCAAAGGAACCGGGATCGCTCGCTTGCGGTGGAATTCGGTCACGTCCTGGCGGCAACAGCGTGCTCCTTTGACCGTTATCACCACGCTGCGCTGCCTCCACGAGCTCGCGGGTGGGAGAGTTTGCGCGTTCCAGGAAAGCCACGCGCGGAGAGGAGCGAGAAGCACGACGATCCCGTCCACACACATGTCGATTCCAAGACAACGTGGAAGGCGGTGGGATCAAACTTACGGAAGAGGCGCTCTCGTGCGCTGTGGCGTGCGATTCGCAGTCACGAGTCTTTGGCCCTCACGGTCGTGACTGGGCTGACATTCGTGCTCCACTCAGCGCCTCTGCACTGTCCGCAGCCACGAGGGTCCTCGAATGACGTGAATATGCGGATGGAGCAAGCGCCATGGTGCAACATCCAGCATGCGTGGGATGCGATTACTGCGTTGATTCGTGGGTGCTCTCACAGCAGCTGAACGAGAGGATCGACCTGATGAGGGAGAGGTGGCAGAGAGGAGTGCATGCTCGAAAGAGGAAACGCATGCTGCAAGACATGCTGATCAACATTTTACCCGATACCTTATGCAAGCACTCGACGGCAACTTCACGTCAGCTGATGGCGCGTATTGCTATGGGCGAAACTCTTCCACGATCAACTTGATAGCTTGCTTCCGTTGACTTCATGTCTTAAGAACCAAGTAAGGCGAAAGAATGGCCTGTCGACATCTGCAATATCGCTATCCACAATGGCCGCATTGCAGCCCAACGCGACTCAGTCGCAGCTCAGAACGTTACCACAAGGCAATCCACATCATATACTGGGTGCTTGCCAGAACGGTCAGTACTGCAGAAAGAGGTGTGTAGCACGAGGCCACTCTTGCCCATTCTGAGCCCAGGCAGGCAGCATCTGTGATGCCCACCCATAGACGGGAAGGCTCGACAACCCGAAGATCGTGGCCGTTACTATTGTGGCGCAACAATGATGCTTCCCTTAGGCTTGCCAAGCAGATCCAGTGGGTGATTCCCCAGCTTCGGAAGCTAGCAAGATTATCGAAACGGAATACTGCACTGTCCTCGTGACTGCGAGGCACGAGCAAGTGTGCGTGCGGCTGTAGTCTATGTTTGTACCACGTATCCAGCGAAATTGCCGTCTGGAGAACCCTGCAGAGCTCGAGCAGCATCTTGGTCGATTCCAAGGTTGATATTGCTGGAACACATACCCACGGCGAGTGACTTGATAGGGATATACAGCTCGAATAGAGCCATGGGACTGGACGATGCCAACGTGGCAGACGCAGACTTGGTTGGAGGCAGAACGGCTTCGGGTAAGTTGTCGGCAGCATCGGCATACGGATCATAGACCGAGCCGAGCCTAGTCCGCAATCCACCTTCTTGATCCTGCTCCTGGACAGTGCTGCACAACTCGAAGACAACGGCCATGTCGCCAACTATGCTTGTGGTTGGTCAAATAAGACGACTGGATTGTTCCAACGCCCCTGGTATGGCCGACTGCATCATTGCTTTCTACTCGAGATCGGGGTTGCCGACCTGGAACGGCTTGTGATAGATGAGCTTGAAGGGTTTTCGCGTACGGAGAGGGAACTTGTCCGCCAGAATGCTATTCCCATTGATGGCCAGGCTCCAAGCGCCTTAGAACTGCCCGATGGTCAGTAATCAATATCGACGCCATGTACAGACCTGTTTCTCTGTTCCAAGAGCCCTCTCTGCTCCTTCGTGGGCCGCGCGCAGCAGGAAATCCGTGATTGTTCGCTGCATGAGTTGTGCAGACAGATTCTCGGTTGTGTCTGACAGCACTTGAGTTCCAGGAATGCGAATGGGAGGACGAGTACTGTACAGTAGGCGAGGTTGGAACAAGGTCCAGGTCTCCATGTTGAAGTGTCTCAAATGCTGATTAATGTTTGAGCTTGGCGGGCGGCGCTGCAGGTCCGATGGTCGGTGGTGACGCGCTGATAGTAGCCATCAGGCGATTGAACTCGCTGAAATCATCGCCTTCTATCGACACTGCGCGCCCACTCCGTACATTTCATCTTGGGCTTCGCTGCCACTCTCCCTCAGTTGATTGGCAATCACAGCCAGGGTCGATATTGCCCAATCCCGAGAGACGAGCAGGTTGCGTGCGATAGAGCATGGTCTACGGCCGAGGGCAAGCATGGCGGACCGCCTGGAAACAATCGCAACAGCGCGCATACACCACGGCACGGGCACCATGTAGGGCTTGTCAGATACAGCGATCCGCGCAGGTCTCGGCATTGTCAGCGCAGAGCAGGATCCCATACACTTCGCTACGATCGTCCCTCACAGCTTCCCGCGATTTCTCGACGACGCCCGCGAGACGGAAAGAGAAGCCTCCATCGGATAACGACGCCAAAGACGACGGCAAGACAGATGTCACTGAGGCAGATGAGAAGGAGGCGAAGAGCAATTCGGAGCCTACGCCGTCGCCCATTCCACTTGATGGGAAAGGATCGAGCGCTGAGACAGGCGGTGGTGGCGAGTCTGGATCGGGAAGTGGTGACGGCGGAAATCGCAAGCGGAAGGGTCAAGGCAAAGAGCTCGTGAAGACTGCGGCGCCAGAAGTCTACCCGCAAGTATTGGCGATACCCATTGCACAACGGCCATTGTTTCCGGGCTTCTACAAAGCCATCACCATCAGAGATCCCAATGTTGTGGCTGCCGTGCAGGAACTGCTCAAGCGAGGACAGAGCTATGTGGGAGCTTTCTTGTTGAAGGACCAGGAAAGTAGTCAGGATGTGATCAACGACCCGAGCGAAGTCTACGACGTGGGTACCTTTTGCCAGGTTACCGGCGCATTCCCGGCTGGACATGGCGAAGAGAAGGCACTGCAGGCTGTGCTCTATCCACACAGGAGAATTCGACTGAGCGAGCTCATCAAGCCCAATCGAGGTCCACCAGCTGCACCGGAGCCAGAGAAGGCGGCGCAAGCAACTTTGGAAGACGTGCCACAGTCGGAGCAGGGGGAGCAACCAGAGACGGATGAGAAGAAGAGCGGCGTGGTGGCGAGCTTTGAGGAGTCCTCCGCAGAAAAGAAGGACGACAAGGCGCTGTTCCAGCCCACCGACTTCCTGCGGTCATGGCCAGTCAGCTTGGTGAAGGTGGACAACCTGGCAGACGAGCCTTTCGACAAGCGTGCACCCACAATACGAGCATTGATCTCGGAAATTGTCAACACATGTAAGGAGATTGGCAGCGTCAACCACCTGTTCCGTGACCACGTTTCCGCATTCGCAATGTCGCAGTCCGCCGCCAACATCGCCGAGGAACCCGCCAAGCTCGCCGACTTTGCTGCAGCAGTGTCTGGAGGCGAGATGGAGGAAGCACAAGCAGTGTTAGAGTCACTGAACATTGAAACACGTCTAAGCAAGGCACTTGAGGTGATCAAGAAAGAGCACATGAACGCACAACTGAGCAACAAGATCACCAAGGACGTGGAAAGCAAGATCCAGAAACGACAACGGGAGTACTGGCTCATGGAGCAAATGAAGGGCATCAGGAGAGAACTGGGTCTGGAAAGCGATGGCAAGGACAAGCTCGTGGAGAAATTCAAGGAGAAGGCGAACAAATTGGCGATGCCGGACCCGGTGAAGAAAGTGTTCGATGAAGAAGTGGCTAAGCTCGCACATCTCGAACCTGCAGCAAGCGAGTTCAACGTCACCAGGAATTACCTGGATTGGCTCACTCAGATTCCTTGGGGCCAGCGGAGCGCCGAGAACTTTGGTATTCAGCATGCCCAAGAGGTGCTGGACGAAGACCATCACGGACTGAAAGACGTCAAGGATCGTATCCTGGAATTCATTGCTGTTGGTAAACTGCGTGGCACCGTGGAGGGCAAGATTCTGTGCATGGTTGGGCCACCTGGAGTCGGAAAGACGAGTATTGGCAAGTCGATTGCCCGCGCGCTCAACAGACAGTACTATCGCTTCAGTGTCGGTGGTCTGACTGATGTTGCGGAGATCAAGGGTCACCGAAGGACGTACGTTGGTGCGCTTCCTGGTCGCATTATCCAGGCCTTGAAGAAGTGCCAGACTGAAAACCCTCTGATCTTGATTGACGAAGTCGACAAGATTGGTCGCGGCCACCAAGGCGATCCTTCGAGTGCTCTGCTCGAGCTTCTCGATCCCGAGCAAAATAGCTCCTTCTTGGATCATTACATGGACGTGCCCGTCGATTTGTCCAAGGTCCTGTTCGTCTGCACAGCAAACATGACAGACACTATTCCTCGTCCGCTGCTCGACAGAATGGAGATGATCGAGCTTTCGGGCTACGTCTCGGACGAGAAGATGGCCATCGCTGAGCGCTACCTCGCCCCACAAGCCAAAGAGCTCAGCGGACTGAAAGAAGTTGACGTCAACCTTGACAAGGAAGCTATCCTCGAGCTCATTAACAAGTATTGCCGCGAATCTGGAGTACGAAACCTGAAGAAGCAGATTGAGAAGGTGTACCGCAAGTCTGCACTCAAGATCATTCAAGACCTTGGCGAGGAAGTGCTCAGCGAGGACAAGGCATTGACTGAGGAGGGCAAAGCAGCTGCTGAAGAATCCAAGAAGGATGAGACGGATCCGAAGGAGACTCCGGAAAGCATTGAGAAGGAGACAACGGAGCAGCCCCGCGTCGCACTCAAGGTACCGGATTCAGTCCACGTCACAATTGGAAAGGACAATCTCAAGGACTACGTCGGCCCGCCAGTCTTCACCTCTGACCGCCTCTACGATAGCACTCCGCCTGGTGTGGCTATGGGTCTTGCTTGGACGCAGATGGGCGGAGCTGCGCTGTACGTCGAATCCATCTTGGAGAACGCCCTTTCCTACAACTCCAGACCCGGTCTTGAACGAACTGGTAACTTAAAGCCCGTGATGAAGGAGTCGACTCAAATTGCATACTCCTTCGCAAAGGGTCTTTTGGCCAAACAGTTCCCGGAGAACAAGTTCTTCGAGAAAGCTCGGATACATCTGCATTGCCCAGAAGGTGCTGTGCAGAAAGACGGTCCCTCGGCTGGTATTACGATGGCGACATCGCTGCTCTCACTGGCTTTGGACAAGCCTCTGGACCCAACAATAGCTATGACTGGCGAGCTGACAGTGACTGGTAAAGTTTTGCGCATTGGTGGTCTGCGAGAGAAGACTGTCGCCGCACGACGTGCTGGGTCACGCATGATACTATTCCCACGGGACAATCTCAGTGATTGGCTCGAGTTGCCTGAGGTAAGCATTCCTGCATTGATGTCGTTGACTGAATGAAGACTAACCCGTTTACAGAACATCAAAGAAGGCATCGAAGGCAAACCCGTGGACTGGTATTCTGACGTGTACAAACTCGTCTTCCCAGACGTCGACGCTGATGCCGCCAATCAGCTCTGGAAGAAGCAGCTTGCTAAGCCACCGAAAGAGGAGAGGGAAAAGGATGACGACTAGGAATTGCATCTGAACAACCCTTGCGGGAAGCTTGAATACAGCTATCGCACCTCGCACGAAGCAAGACAGCATACTTCGATGCAGATTCGATGACATGGAAGCATGAGCCGGCGCACTTTGACTTCGGCATGTCGAATAGACGGACCTCAGAGGTCGGGCACTTTGCGAGAGACGCCAACATGGCGCTGGCGAGCGGATCGCACTACTCCGCTCTTGTACATAATATACAGTCCTTGCCAGCAGGGAAGCGCTGTGGCGCTGGATGAGGCAGAAGCTGGGTATAGAGGTGAAAAGGTACCAGTGAGAGACACTAGACAAAGCACGACTGTACAATTACAAACAAGTCATGCATCTTCGTACTGAGTTGATTTTTCGTGCTTGTCCATCCTCTGCGACTAGGGACGAATAGCCTGAACAGCGATGCTGGCGGTCGCTGGGAGATGTGCATCGTACAAAAGCCCGGTCTCGGCCCTCCCGCTCTGGTGGCTGCGATCACGACATTGCACTTGAGCGACAAGCTCACTCGTACTTCCATTTCTCGCACTCCACCTCTTTTCGCTGTCAGGCTCCCAGGACCTTCGCTCTCACTGCCCACCAGTCGCACACCATCACGCGACGACCACACCCGACTACTGGAACCATCTCTCACGCACCACCTTCACCCACCATGGCAAAGATGACGATTTCTTCACGACAAAACCTCTAGATCTTCCCTCCTCTCGCATGATACCTCTCCCCCGTACTCGGCCTCGGTTTCGCCGCCCGAATACCCCACAAAAACCAATCCTCCAACGGCAAAAACACACAAAACACCTTATTGCACGCAAACGCCATCAAACAATATACAAAAGCCACAAACGCATCCATCCAATAATGATTCGCCGTCGCCAGGATCGTAATCAGAATCATGGCCGGATATCCAACTCCCAGGATGCAATACAACACTTTCCACAACCCATTCTTCCTCGATTCAAACTTCTCCAACCTCGTCCGAAAAATTCCAGAATGGTAGATCAACGTACTACCAATCACGAACGAGTACCCGAAATGCATACTCGGCATCGCAGCGAGAGAATTGACGTGTTTGCCAGTTTGCCAGAGGGAAGCCGCAGATTCCATATGAACCGTATCCAAAAATCCGAATTCCTTGGGTAAAAGCCTCGGGGGCATCATGGGATACACAGTGAACGTCGCAAAAGCCATGAAATTCGTCAACGTCATGGTTCTCCTCACAGTCGCAAAAGTCGCGTGCGAGGGGGCGACGTAATAGTACCAGACGATGAAAGCCATAGAGCCGGGGATATGGATGAGAGAATAGAATCTGTCGAGGAAGGTTAAGAGGTCTTGGTGGCCGTGCATGAACCATTGTTGGATGTCGAGTTCGCGGATGAGGAACAAGAAGCGGAACATGCTGAGGTGTTCGAAGGAGAGGAGGGTGATGGCGTGGGATTGGGCTGCGGTCCAGATTCCTTGGCCGGCGAAGATTTTGTTGGAGAGGATTGTTGTCATGCGGTAGAAGAGGTAGTTGAGGACCCAGTAGAGCATTTCGACGAGGAAGGGGAATTTTTGGAAGAGGCGGGAGTGGAGGTGGTTGTGGAAGCGGGAGGTGTTGGGTGTGGTCATTTGCCAGAGGCCGCAGCAGGTGCGGGTTTGGGGAACTTGTTTCTCGGGGCCGTAGAGGTATTCTGCGGACTGCTGCCAGGCATTCTCATCATCTTCGTTCCCGCTGTCGAATTCAAATTCTTCGTCCCGGGAGGAGGAAGTCGGCGATCTGTCCCGGATGGATTTATAACCCCCTCCTTTCCTTCGATTGCGCCCGAATATCGAGAAGTCTCTCCGCCGGGTCAGGATCATGCCACCGAACAGGATGGTCACGAACATGACGGCTTCGCCCCAGTTCGGAAGCTTGATCTCTGGCTTCGCTGTCCACTCCACATAATCGTCGAAGACTCCTTCGGTCAACCGTCTGGTTGCTTCCGTCACGTCGTGAGGCAGCGAGCCTGCTGCAGCTTCTCCTGCCATGCTGAAATATGCTCCCTCTGTGATCCGACTCTTCGTCCAACTCCCCAGTCTCCTTCCTCTTCCCTCGTCTTTGCTCCGTGGCCTGTTCAAACGGATGGTATCGAAGTCATCAAGGACGATAGCAACGTCCAGAGCCTATGGATCGTGGCTGTAACGATATGTATTCGTTCGTGGTCTCGGGCGATGGTCACGGGGGTCGTAGAGCAGAGGGAGTAACAATGTACAGCTCTCTGACGAACGGATGAAGGTACCAAATGATTTACGACAAATCAGGGTAGAAAGTCTGGACGATGAAGGTAGTAATATTGGAAACGATGCAACAGAAGGCTTTGCAAGGCAGAAACGACCGGTCGAGGGGAAGGAATCACGGCAAAGCAGGCGCAGCGACTCCTCTGAGAAGGATGGAGTCGCTCTGCCCCGAGTTCAGGATCACGGCCTCACGACCATGTCGCAAGCAAGTACTTGGCACGAGCGATCGGCATCGTCGCGCGGGCGCCACAACCGGAGGTGTCGCGTGCTCATTTTTGACACAACTTTTGTGTATATCTCCTTGTCTTGCTCCAGTTGGCTGGGACCAGAACCCGGCCGGCAAGTCAGGAAGGTGAACAAATGGACTCATTGGGAAATCCTTTTTCATCGTCTGGGTATTGTCGTTGTCGATGTCAGCTTGGTCTTTGGCCTGCGACGTCAGAGCAAGCAGCTACTCCTTGTTCATCCCGTCGGCGAGCAATAGCCGAAGCGTCCACGCACGTTCCGCCGCCGCAGAGCCCCATCTGATTCTTGGCCCGGAAAGGCATGCGGGTGGTCGTGCGCTTTCACCGTATGGGTTCATGGTGGATCGGGTTGTTTCGTCTCGTCGGCACGGGGGATGGTTTGAAGTCCCCTCTTCTTCCTCGTCACTGCAGTGTTCACTGCGGGGCAGCAGCAATGCGACTCGTTCTGCAGTCTTCGAGAGTCGAGATGCCAGGCATTTCGCGCGTGCCGAACGTGGTCGAACGGCGGCGATACCACCACCTTCTCCCGGCTGGTGCCGCTTCCGGGACCACGAAGCAACGCCCGTGCAAGGGAATGTCGAGCAACAAAGGAACACCGCTCGCAAGAGAATCCTCGGGATTCCCGTGCATCATCTCTGACACGCAGGTCATCGAATCGCCGAGCGCCCATTCTGGACAGTGCGACCTCGCGACTCACCATGACGTACGGATCACGAAGGAGGAGGTGAGTTGCAAGAATGGCAAACGGCAGGTGTCGCAACATTTTCCACGACAGCAAGACCCAAAAGCACAATGACGAAGCCGAAGACTGCAATCATCTCGGGCGGTGCACGTGGTATCGGACGTTGCCTGGTTCGACGCTTCCTGGAGCGCGGATACAAGGTCTACGTCCTCGACATTGACGAGGAAGAGCTCAACCACACTGTCACGAGCCACCTGAAGGAGTATTCCGACAAGCGCTTTCTGGGCGCGAGCGTCTGCAACCTCCGAAGCGTTGATGAGATTCGCGAAAAAGTTGACGAAGCTGCAAGGTTCCTGGGAGGACGAATTGATGTGCTGGTCAACAATGGTCCGTCACGAAACACATAAGGAAGCAGTGCGCAGCTGACCATGCATCGAAGGCGGCATCGCAAGTCCCAAGTGGAAAGACGACGAGACCATGTTCAACAAGGAGACCTTTTCACAATGGCAAGCGTGCGTTCTCGCAGCATGATGATGGACGAGCTTCATACTGACGGACGCAAAGGTACGTCGAGACCAATCTGACAGCTCCATTCGCCGTCTCGCAAGCCATTCTTCCGTACATGAAGAACGAAGAGAGACAACACGACCACGACACAAGTGAAGCGGGCCCATGCATCATCCACATCGGCTCATTCCGTGCCTTTCGGAGCGATCCCAATCAAGAAGGCTACGCATCGACCAAAGCGGGGCAGTTGGGCTTGATGCACAGCATGGCTGTCAGCTTGAAGCCTTACGGCATTCGAGTCAATCTAGTTGCTCCTGGTCGGATCAAGGTCGCCCACGAGAGCAAGGATGGCGATGACAATGGGACGCAATGGTCGGAGCTCAACGAGGAGAAGGACGTGGCTGATCACCTCGCCAATCGTGCAGGACGTCCCAAGGACGTTGCTGATGCTGTCGAGTATCTCGTCAATGCTGGTTTCGTCACCGCGCAAGAGCTCATCGTCGACGGAGGCGCCACGAAGACCAAGTGAAGAGTTTCGAGTCTGTCCAAATCAGTGACCGCAAAACAGTAAGAGCCCTGACATAGCATAGCATAGATGAAGAAAAGCGTATAGCCACCAAGCGCCACGCACAGCATTGCTCTTGCTTTGTGATACCATTTGCTGCTGCATCAAGCGGACTACAACAGTGCAAGAGTCACCCAAGCCCCACCCGTCTCGGATCCCGAAAGCTCAGCTCCTTCCTCCCGCCAACCAACATGAACTTCTCCCAACGCAGCAAGCCATATCGCCCAGCCAACTCATCTCACCCCTCTCCAAAGCCCAAAACATTGCCAACATGATGACTTCACACGAAAAGCACACCTCCCCACAAGAACGAGCCGACATCTCCGAAACGCCACCAACAATCAACCCCATAGACCTCCCCTCCAAACTCCTCCGAGCCGCCTACTTTGTCGGAAAAGTGCCCCTCAAGTCCCTCCGCAGCGATCCCAGGATATCTTATGCGATTGATGTCCCAGAACAATACTGCGCAATCCACGACATCCTCCAGAACCCCGAAAATGACATCCCACCTCGCCTTCCACTGGTAGTCAACATTCACAGCACCCGCCGCGACGCCATAACCTGTCGGGACTCCCTCATCAATTTCGCCGACAAACACGGCGTAGCAATTCTTGCACCACTTTTCCCGGCGGGACTGGATTCACTTTTCGATCTCGACCGCTCCAAACTTCTCCGAACGGACTTTCTGCAAGCAGATTTGAGGCTTCTAGATATGCTGAACGAAGTAGGGCACATTTGGCCGGGGATCAATACTGATCCGATCATTCTCGTAGGATTCTCTGGTGGAGGTCAATTTGTCAATCGATTCATGTACTGGAATCCGGAAAGGGTTTCGGCTGTTGCTATTGCTGCCCCAGGACAGGTTACGAAGTTGAATCCGTCCGAGCCATGGCCAAAAGGGACGAGGGATGGGGATGAGGTGTTCCCAGGTGAGGAGGTCAATGTTGATGTGATTCAGCAGATTGGGGAAATCTTGCTGCTTGTCGGAGAGGAGGATGAGATGTCAGATGGGCAGGTGGAATTGTTGCAGTGGTTGGCGAAGAGGAAAGCGAAGTGGAAGGGGGAGACGGTGGAGGAGAAGCTGGGGAGGACGAGTCGGGTGCAGGGTGTGAAGAGTTTACAGAAAGATTGGCGGAAGCATGGGATGGAGGCGAGGTTGGAGATTGTGCCTGCTGTGGGGCATAGTTATCAGGATTTGTTGCCTTCGCTGGTTGCGTGGTTGGAAGAGTGTTCTGCTATTGTCGATCGAGAGTGATGGGTACATTTGCAAGACTATTCGACTGGCATCGAAGCCCAGCGTTTTGCATTGCGTTCCCGAGCAGCTTTCTTATCCTCAGCCATGGCATTCTTCACAGCTTGGAGACTTCCGCGCTCCTTATTCCCCTCAAATTTCCGTTCAGCTCACACTCCCGCGTTTCTCCTTGTTGGCATTCCTGCGACCGCGTTTGTCGAGAGCTTTCTTCCGAGCTAGTCCATCGCTTCTCACTTCCACCTTCGCATGAGCCCTCGTCTCCGCCTTCGAAGGTCTAAAATCATCTTCATACTCATCCTTTTCATCGATACTGGTGGTCTCCCCAGAGGTTCTGGAAGTCCAAAGTCTCGATCTGACTCAAAGTCGCTGGAGGATGGTTCTCCAAGACATCAAGCATATCCTCGGTGTGGAGGAACGTGAGGTGAAGCACCAGTGGTGACCACACTTGCGCAACTTCCGCATAGACTTGTTTGCTGACCGTCCACAGGCCAAGGCCTTGTCGGACTACACACGTTCGTCGACATTTATCTACCGCTTCGGTCCTTCGCGGGATCCATGTTTCTCGCGGCGTGTAAACCTTTACTGCAGGAGGCGTGAGAAAGTAGGCGTTGGGGTCAGAGAACTGGCATTTCGGTGCATGTTGACGCTCAAGTAACGGGATGTCCTCCAGAGCATATGTATAGATGATATCTCGCAGCTCACGAGGTAATTCCAAGAACTTCGACTTGAGAGGCTTGGGAGCTGGGCTGGTGATGCGGAAAACTTGGAAAGGCGTAGGCAGTTCTGTCGCCATTGTGCCAGGCTTCGTGCCGTAGACGTGATGAGATGGTGTGCTGCTGGAACTGTGTGCTGGTAAATACCAGACCTATACCTCTTGTGATCAACACATTGTACTTGTGGCTGTGCAGTTGCTGCCACTCCCAGGTCAGCCTAGCGCGCATCCTTCGTAAAGTCACTCTTGACAGTAACATTCGCAGTCTTGTCCACACCATCCGCATCGGTAGCAACGGCCACCCCGTGAATCGTTTCTTTGGCGACAACATGACCTGCGACAGCGACTTCACCGGTATCCACAGCTTCGGCGAAAGCACGGCGCTTCGGTAACAAAAATCGAACATCGATGTATCGCAATGTACAGGTCATGGCGATACAAAGCACCCAAATGGCAAGACATGATTGCCAGCCGTATTTGTCTGGGGAAGAATCAGTATCTCATGCTGGTCTTGTAGAGTATTCGACTCACAGAAAGGCGCCTGACTGGCAGGCCACACTGAAACTTGCGGGAGATTGCATAATAGCCAGCGACAGCAACACCCACGATGAGGCTGCGAGCTTCTGGATCTTGTGGGATGAGATCTGAAAGCCAAGCAAAGATCAGTGGCGCCGTGCCCAGTGCGACGTAATTGATGAAATAGCTGGCATACGCCGCCGATACGGGTACAGATGTTGGGTGACTGGTCCAGATGGACATGATGATGCACGGAATAAGCCCGATGATGCCTTGAGCGACGATCAAGGTCCAGCGAGTTTGGAGTGCATCGGAGAGCAGCGCCCAAATCCACACTGTAGAGGTTAGCAATCGAGATATGTCTACGCATGAGGAGAGGAGCTCACCAAACGCAACATTGATCGCACCACCTCCGATAGGGATCACATTCACTTCTTCAGTCGACCACCTCTTCGTGCCATCTGATCTTGTCTGTGCCTTCAAGAACAACCCAAAGTACACATAGCCATAAGTAGCGAGCACAGTGCCAGCATACAAAACAGCCACGAAATACACAACCCAAGACCTGTGTCACAGCAGTCAGCCCAAACATCTCTCTCCCTGTCACCAGAGAAAAGAAGAATACTCACGAAAAAGTCCTCTTAAAACGCTCCCACGTAACACCCCGCGGCTCCGCCCTCTTATACCTAATCAACCTCCCAATCGCCAACTCCTGATCCCTCACCGAAAACCAAAACGCCCTAGGATTGCGCTTATTAGGATAATCCGGCAACATCACGACCCCTAAGAACCCCCAAACAACCGTAACAACGGCATTAATCACAAACAACCACCTCCACCCCTCCAACCCCATATTCCCATCCAAAGTCCTCATAATAGCAGCCTGCAAACCCCCAGATAACATACTCCCCACCGCCTGACAAGAATGATAGAACCCCATACGTTTCGCCAGTTCGGTGGGAGTATACCAGTGCATGAATAAGGTCATCATGCCGGGCCAAGCGCTACTTTCGAATGCTCCGAGGAAGACGCGGATGATGTAGACTTGTTTGGCGGAGGTTACGGTTGCCATGAGGCCTGTGAGGATTCCCCAGCCGATTTCGAGGCCGGGGAGCCAGGAGGGGCGCACGTGGGTGAGGATGATTTGGGAGGGGATGAGCATGAGGCAGTAGGAGATGTTGAAGGCGGTGGTGAAGTAGTCAAGTTCGTTGCCGTGGAGGGAGAGATCCTCTTGCATGCCGGAGACGTAGGCGTTTTGGGGAGTCTTTAGTAGGGTCGGCTGGTCATGACTGCGATGTACTGACGTTGATGTTTTGTTGATCCAAGTATTTGATGACTTGTGAGATGCATCCAAAAGTCATTAAGAAAATATCCAGACGCCGCACGAATGCTTTCTCTTCCTTGGTTCGTTCAGGCGTGGGCGCCAGGAAGGCAGGCCTTTTCGAAAAGATCCCCATTCTTGCCATTGCTCAGCATACAAAGGTAGAATCTAAGTCAATAGAACCTCAAAATAATGGTCAAGACAAAGGGTAGAGCAACAGCAGAAATGTAGATTCATTGGTAGTGCAAGCACATCGCTCGTTGGCCCATCTTCGGAAGCACCAGAGCGGAACGCATCCTATCAGCGGACCCAAGTGACACATACTACCACGACAGGATTGTGTTGCATCTCGTGGTCGCTATCGTCCAGAGTGGTATGCCACCCTGGCAAAGATCTGCGCCTCGGCGTGACTTCTTAGAGAGCTGTGATAGCGGCCGATAGGCGAACTCGCGGGGTACTCACAGCCGCAGGCGCATTGTCGACACAGCCGGGCAACTAAAAGAGGCCATCCGAAGAGCGAGACAAGAGTGGCAAGAAGTGAATTAGTTGAGCTTGGTGTCTGATAAGCTGTTGGCAGTTCTCGTTCCATTGCTTTGCCTGTGGATGCGCCGAGCGTGGACGACCAGTGGGCCCTCCAGTACTTCGTCTCTCAGAACAGAGTTGCAGTACTCACGCATTTCTTGTCGCAGGTAATAATATGGCACCCCATGCCACAGACAGTCCGGAGCTCACCTCGGCCGACCTTTCAGAGAGACTGAAGTCTACCGCGGAGTCAACATATCAAGAAGGTTATCGCTCTTTACCATTGCCAAATCCATGCCTCTCATACTGGCATCGCACAACTCGAGCTTTCAAGTACCTCAATGCAAACGAGCATTTTCCGGCCCCGAAAAGCGCCAAATACGTGATCATCGGCTCCGGACTCTCAGGTTCCTTGACAGCATGGTCTCTGGTCGTTGACCACGGCGTGCCAGCGACAGACATTCTCATCCTGGAAGCTCGCGAAGCAGTATCTGGAGCTTCAGGTCGTAATGCAGGACACGTGAGACCAGATGCTTTTCGAGGCTTCGCAGCATACTCCAAGATCCACGGCCCAGAACAAGCCAAGAAGATCATTGAGAATGAGAAACTCGCATTCGAACATCTGGATGCATTCGTTCGAAAGCACAACGTCCCATGCGACTTCAACTCAACCACGACATTCGATGTCTGCCTGACGCCAGAGTTTGTGGAATACCAGAAGGAATCATTTGCAGCGTATAAGGCGGCTGGCGGGGATGTGTCGCACGTGCAGTACTTTGAAGGCGATGAAGCCAAGGCGAAGACCGAAGTCGCAGGCGCACTTGCTGCTTACGAATGGCCAGCTGGGTCGAGCCACCCTGCAAAGCTCGGGCAGTGGCTGCTAGAGCAGCTGGTCGAAAGAGGTGTCGGCTTGTGGACGCATTGCTCTGTCACGGAGGTCAGCAAGCACCAGACGTCCGGCCCAAGCACCCAGGCAAAGTGGGACGTGATCACTGCACGCGGAACAATCGCCTCGCAGATAGTTGTGCATTGCACTAACGCCTATGCTGCACATCTGCTGCCCGAGCTGTCAACGTTCGTGACACCGAACCGCGCTCAAGCACATTCGATCGTGCCAGGTGGCGAGCTCTCGGGATCAAATGCCAGCACGAGTACCATGTCACTTCGGTACGGGATGAAGCATTTCTTCTCCTTCATCCAGCGCGCAGTGGATGGGACGGTGGTATTTGGTGCGTCCAGAGAAAACCCCACCTGGAGCGAAGCCACAAAGAGCTCAATCGCGTCCTTCGATGACACGAAGTACAATGCGGAGATTGCTGAATCATCTGCAGAAGCTTACAAGAAGCTGTTCGTGACGACCAGACCGGACTCGGCTCGGCATGGCGAGGGCGTCGATCATTCGTGGACGGGAGTCATCGCCATGACACCGGATTCCGTACCGATGGTCGGAGCACTTGAAGGCAAAGAAGGGCAATTCATCCTGGCGGGACACAATGGACATGGTAAGCACGACGGCTAAACTTTCCCTGCCTCGTACACGTGCTGATGGTTTGTAGGTATGGCCCGAATCTGGATGTGCGCGCCCGGTCTTGCGAAGATGATCCTTGGTGAATCGTGGTCCGTAACGGCTCTGCCGGAGTGCTTCCAATACAGCAAATCCAGATTGGCGCGAGCTGCCTCACAAAACGTGCGCAGCGTATGGTGAGTATGTTGGCAGTGGCGTGAGAAATGGCCCTCGAGTAACAAATTCTTGGTTTTGCATGTGCGCTCCTATCGATCTAATCAGCAGTGAGTTTGCAGGAACGTGAACTTGGTAGCGAAGTAGGCCCAGGAGTCTTCCTGTGCTGGAGCCGCATGGCCGCAAAAACTTGATAACCGCAGGTCGCACAAGAGGAAGTTTTGGCAGCGTCCCCGCCTTCTCCGCAACGATAAGGCATGTGAAAACCATCATATGTGATCAGCCTCCTCATTTAACCACCGGCACGCGGCGCACATGCGGATGGAGAGCGGAAGTATTGCACTGTTGCCGGAGCGGAGCAGGGATCACTGAGTGTGATTGACTTTGGCTCGTCAAGCCCGCGGTTCAGGAAAGCACAAAAGAGCTGTCACACGTGGTTGGTGACCAACATGGCGGAAAAATGCACAAGATAGGCAGTTGCATAGAAATGCAGGAGCATATTGTAAGCTCTCACGTGCAGGGATCAGAAAGCATGCTGTTTCTTGTCATGTTGAGCATCGCGACAAGTTGGTGATAGAGACAAGATCCCGGCCATACCGGGAATCCGAGAGAGCGTCAAGACAGCAGTTCCGTCGACTTTATTCCTGCGTCACTTTCATCACTCGAGATGGCACTCGTGAAGCCGACTATAGCTGTGTTTGGAGCGAGCGGATATCTTGGCCAGCACGTAGCCGCAGTTTTGCTCGATCCTGGAATGCGATCCAAGTTCCGGAACGTTGTGCTCCTATCAAGGCGTGCCACAAAATTGCAGAGGTGGCAGAAATACAACGCAGTGATCCGTCAGTGTGGCGAACGGAATTTGATTGCAAGCCTCGAAGACATCGATATTGTTGTCGATGCCGTCGGTCCCTCCGGAGCAGAATTCAGCAGGCGACTGATCGCGGCCATGGCACAGGCCAAAGTCATGATCTATTTCCCGCCAGAATTCGACGTCGACCACAACCTTCACGACTTCCGGTTTGCAGAGTGGGATTGGAAGAAGAGCAACGTTGCTTTGGCTCGTGCA
The DNA here is from genome assembly GCA_002933655.1 of Cercospora berteroae. Lineage (NCBI taxonomy): Eukaryota > Fungi > Ascomycota > Dothideomycetes > Mycosphaerellales > Mycosphaerellaceae > Cercospora > Cercospora berteroae. The sequence goes on along the minus strand of PNEN01000533.1, from coordinate 24,187 downwards.
CAAATGCCGGGCACCAAAGTCTGCCAGATTTTCGCGAGCCTTCTACTGGAACAGGCCTTCGGTCCGTGGCTCGGGTTTTGTTCGAAGAGACAGACGTATGCGTGCGTAGGAAGCAAGGACGTTGCCATATCCTTCACTTCTGTCCGCGATCTTGCCCGCACAATTGTCCAATTGTGCTTGACCGAGCTTTCACGAGTACCAGACCAAGTGCACATTGGAGGCACCACTGCATCATTTTCGGATGTCGCAACGATCATGAGCCGCGAAAGTGGAAGCAAAGTCCGCGTTGTGGAGCTCCCTCTTGCAGCGTTCAAGGCAAGCGTGCTCACTGCTGCTGGATCCAAACGTACGGATTACCTCCGGTGTGCGATGGCAGAAGGCAAAGCCAACCACGGACGATATGGAGTCTGGAATGTGAACGAGTTGGTCAATCCTGGAGGAAGTCGGTGGGAGTGGACGACAGTGGATGCATTGGCCAAGCAAACAGGTGGTCGACCCTGGAGCGATGCAGATTGGCCCGATGTCCGATGAAGTTGTGCTTGTCCCAGCACTGTGCGAGCTCAACGTTTCCGCGCCTGCTGTAATGGTATGCAGTTGACATCTTGTCCAATGCGCACTTTGACCTCCGAGAAATTGATGCTTGTCGTTGTCACTGGCTGCAGAAGCGCGTTAGGAAGATCGACGGGCACAGGACCAGACGTCGCATCCGCTTGGTTCAAGTGGATGGTCCAAGCAATGCTGATATGAAAGCTGTCGTGTGCATCATTGGTCGATGTCTCGCTGGGCTTGGCCTCGTCCGAATAAAGCAGTGGCTGCGAGAATTCGCTTGCGACAGAGTTGCACATTTTCAACAAAGATCTGAGCTCGTTGCCAGCAGGTCTTTGCAATCGAAGTACGAGGAACCAACGCGTGCCTGGTTCATTTGGATGCCAAACGAGGTCCAGCGGCTGCACCGCGAACGCCGAAATTCCGGACGAGGCGCTTCTTTTGTTCACTTGGTCCAGGAAGACGTCCTTGTCGTCGGTGTGTAAGCTCAGCGGGCGAGACAGTGAGACGTGCAGCGGCAATCGCACTCCCCGATCATTTTCCAGCAGACTGTGAACAGTGTCCTGGCCGGAAGGCTTTTGGGTGTGAGATATGAGTTGCTGTAATGCCGAATACTCTTCTGGCCGAGGTGTCCCTCCCGTGCACGTTAGTATGGACGAATGCTCGATGGCGAGAACGAATTCAGGATATGATTCACGCTTCCTTACAGTCTAGATAGACATGCGTCGGCCAATTGCCAGCGACATGAGGCGTGACGCGTTTCCGGCCGCCATGCAGGGCGGGATCGTCTTGTGTGCTCGTTCGAACGGTTGATGAATAGAGATCACGGAATGGCGATGGCAGTGGAGGCAGTACGTTGGATCGCGCATTCTCGAGCCTCGGTTTCTTTGCTGCAGGCTCTGCTTCGCTTTCCGAGCTGTCGGAGTAGTCGACCAGTCCCATGGTGCTGTGCTCGCTGCGCGTTGCCCTGCCGAGGCGGAGCTGAAATGGTCTTCTGGCGACTGAGCGAACTGCGGGTGCTGAGGAGATGGGGGGGTCGACGCGTTCTTGCTGTGAGAAGTTACGCGCCATTCCCAAATGCCAAGACCTGCCCAATGTCCAGACCCTTGAAGTGCATCAACCACGCACGATTCGGCGCAGCAACTCTGGGCAGTCAGCGCAAGAAGATGCCGAATATGTTGCTTGGTGTGAGGGCACGAGGACACGCGGTGCCTTGCACACGCAGCATCCGGACACTAGCCACGCAGAGCTGGCAGCGGAACTAGCTCACTGTAGCTCGATGCTGCCTGGTATCAATGACGACAGGGCCAGATGCAGCAGATATGAGTGTGGGTTGGGGTTGGGACCACGAAGAGGCCCATCCGCTGGGCAATTCCGGGTGTTCTGGGCCGGAAGTGCCTGAAAGCTGGTGCGTCCCTGCGTGAGCAAGACCAGGACGTCACCGGTGGGCACTGCTCTGGCGCCGCGCCGCGTCACCAGCTGCTCTGGGATGCGCTGTGCGTGCGGATGGCAGGAGCGACACATGGCCCAGTCATCTGCATCGCTCTCTCCTCTCCTCTCCTCCAATCACACACCAATTGTTCGCAGAGCACGGGAATAGCGTGAGAACATGTCCCAAGCAGTATCATCCAAGGTATGCTCTCGTCACCCCACGCAGCCGCGATGCAAGGGACCGCCGAGCATGAAACTGCGGCAGCTTCACAGTACATTGTCTTGTACGCTGACCCTCATCACCAACACAGACGGCGGCGGCCTACTTGATCGACCCATTGAACGCTCCCGAGCCATCCGCCGAAACAGGACCAGGCACATCGTTCGGCAGCACCTTCGATCCCGCACAGAAAGTCAATGCACCCTCCATGACCCAGCAGCCCACGGGCTCGACGATAGCATCGAACAATCCCTATCGCAAGTCTTCCGGCCCACGCACACCACCCGGCGCGAGCCCAAGCACGAGGAAGCATCAGAGTCGCGGCCCGCGTGAGGCATTCCCCAGCTATCGCGCCGAAGCCTTCTCCGATTATGCCTCCTCCCCACGACGTCACTCCTCCAGCAACGGCAACGGCGACGCGCCTCCTTCCTACGACCAGACCACCTCGCCGAAACGCGAATCCCGCCATCGCCGCCGCACAAGCTCGTTGACGGCACGTTATCCGGGTGACCACAGCCACCAGCCACTGGACATCATCAGGCGGGACAGCAAGAAGGCTCATCGCAGCCCGCATCTTAAGAAGAAGCACCTGCCCGGCCCAGACACCATCGATCGCCTCGATCCAGCCATCGGCGGCCTTGCCTACCACCACGAAGGTCCATACGATGCAGCACTGCTAGCGAGAAACAATAGCGTTGAGATTTCGCCCGTCGCGGCTGTACAGCACGGCAATGCGGAGACCCTGAAGGCGACGCCCGCTGAGAACATTAAAGATGCGATCGAGAGGCACCGTCCATTGGATGGCGTGGCACAGCTTCCTCCGGGCGTTCCGGACCGCTTTGGACGAGTCTACCGCTACGAGGAAGGTGCAGATCTGATGCACGAGGATGGTCCGGATGGTCCCGGCTATAAGAGGTATTAAGTACTGTCCAGTCCATTGATGAGGAAACACTAATGCGTTTGCAGGTGGGCCGGCAAGGACTACCACCCTGATGACCTCAAAGGCAAAGGTGATGAATTCGTGCTCGACAGAGCCATGAAGAACCATACGATCAACGAAAACGGCATCGAAATGTCAGACAAGAAGAGTTCCAAGAACAAGGATCATGACCCAGTCAACGTATCCGGTGACGAGCCATACGCTGACTATGCCAATACTCGCGACGCTGACACCGGCCACAATCGAAGCGACAGTGGTGGACTTCGTGCGGGGCTGAAGAAGCGCATCGGAAGCTTGCGCAAGAAGAACAGAGCTGCGAGCTAGATGTGACCAAGAATGTTGGATTCACTTCATGGAATGTACGATACCAGATTGTATGATTATGGCGGCGTCAGTGGGAAGTCACAATGTACGGGCAAATAGAGCGGGCATAGCGATGCAGTTACGACAGAATGAGAACAAATCTGCATTGATTGCTGCGCTCGCCGTCGGGACCTGATTGTTTGCGCATTCTGCCGAACGGCAACAGCTGACTCTTGCTGTGCCCGACAGTGTCGTATGGCGCGAGATGCGAACGTGTTTGCGCACCTCGTTCCATGTTGCATCCGGAGCCTACATGAGGATCGCTTTCGCCGGGAAAGACTTTGGATTATGAGGTTGAAATCAGGTAGTGAAGCGATCAAGGCAGCGAAGGCAAGACCAGGGGAGGAGACAATGACGAACCGGCCATACGAGATTGATATGCCTTCGCTGACGAAACTCAAGGCGATGGAGGATGAGGCAATGGGGTTCGCGTCGTCGACTGCACCAGAGACTCCGAAATTTGTGCGACAGCCTCTTGCAACGGCGAATGAGGAGAACAAGCCGTTTGCAGGAACAGATTCTGCTGAGCGCATGAATCGACATGAACGCTTTTCTGGAGATCTTGATGACCAGTGTCAGGATGCGAGCCCTGCCGATTCGCGGGAGCCTGGGAGGATGGACGTCGACGTAGTGACTGAAGACC
>PNEN01000533.1:0-19733 GCA_002933655.1 Cercospora berteroae | reverse complement strand
GGGGGGGGGGGGGGGGGGGCAGTGGCTTTTTGCTAATGCTGTTCTCGAGGGACAACTTGGAGTGAAGGCGAAGGGGAAGGGGAAAGAGGGTGAGACTCTGCCCGCGTCAGAAATACTGGCATCTCAGAACGAAGGGTCGACGCGGTCGAAAGCAGAGTTCGAAGACTTCTTCCCGCATGAATCTCAGCCGATGCAAGCCTGTAGTTCGGACGAGCAAGAGTACCTGATCCCAAGGGACGGTCTGTTGATTATGCTCGAAGTTGGTTTTGCGGAAAGACAATATTGGACAGCCTCGGATTTGGCAGATGCATTGCAGCAGCCGGAGGCCTATTTGAATGAAGTTCTGCCTTGGATCGCTACATTTGGGCCTTGGTTGGGAGGGTATCCTCAGCGGTGGTGTTGGAGGCTGAAGCCAGCTGAGGAGGAGTCTGGGGTACGATGGAAGGGTAAGGGTCGGGCGGAGTTCTGGGAGTGAGTCAGGTGGAAGGCAGTAATTGAGAGCGAGATGTGCTGCCAACAGGTCTGCAATTTGATATTCTCCAGGTTCATACTCAATTCGTTATCTTCCTCAGGTCTTCAATGGTGGCTTCACCAATATATGTAGCTTCGACTGTTCATTTCACTGCGACGAATTAGCTCAATGATTGTTGCCACCTCAAGCCGCGGTGAGATACATACCCTCCAACACTCGTCGCCAACTGCGCGAACCTCTCCTCTCCTTCCGACTCCAGCCAATACGAACTCACCCGGAAGTGCGGTGTCGCACCCAAATTCATACGCCTCAACTCATTCTCATACAACTTCCAATTATACTCTGCCTTCTTCTCGCGCGGATACTCCGGATCGTTAACCAAATGAATAGAATCAAAATGAAAGGTGACCTGTGAAGACTTCCGATGAACATTCAAACAATCCAAAAGCGACCGCAATGTTTGCGCCTTCTGTATCAAATCCTCCTCAGGCCGGATATGCTGTCTGACATGCACATGATCAATCCATTGCAAGAACATGGATTTCTTCTCAGGAGAAGCGACAATGCCATGACCTTGGCTATCCGCTCCGAAAGTGACTTGCGAACTGGGTCGAAGATCTTGGATATTGATTACCCAGAGCGTTTTGCTGTAGAGTAAATCCATGGCTTCGTTATGGATTAGTTTTGAGGTCCGGAGGATGGCGGGTGCGGCAAGAGCGAAGCCTGGCGGTTTTGCGATTGTGACCGATCGCCATGTCGTGCCGTATTGTACGAAATTTACGTGTCCGACGCCGCTCGTGTAGCCTTGCTCATGAGCCGCTGCGCGATGTGGTATGGACGTTGCTGGCGCTACTCGAATGAGATGTTCGAATATTCGGATTCGTATCTCTGCGGGTAAGGTGAGTAAGCTGGGAATTGGTGCATTTTGAGTGGCGGGATTTGGAGCTGTTGCGGTGTCTTGACGGGTACGGTTCCAGGAGAAAACCATTATCGGGTTTGTTGGGTGATGTTGCTGGGAATTTAACACCGGCGGATGAGGGCGAGGTTGGAAAGTACGGACAGACGTTAGCGCGACAGGGGATACAAGCCAATGATGATTGATCTTGGCATTGCTGTTCCATGTCTTCCTCCTTCGTCTTCCTGCACTTCCGCTCGTTCGCCTACATCCTCCATCGACAACAACAATGTTCCCATTCCATCGAATTTCGAGAGGCATACGTCTACAATGCCAACCAAGACGCGCGCGACGGTGCCATGACAACCTGCCACAACGAAATCCAGACTGGCCGTTTTCGACCGTTGTTGTCACCCAGCAATGTCTTAAGAATTGACCGATTTACCTTGCCTCCCAGCGCAGCGGCAGTCACTTCTCGTGGATAAACGTCTGTACATATAGCCACGCGAGCAGCCTGCCGCGCACGTGTTGTGCCGATCAGGTTTAGGGGTCGTCTTCTGCCAGCACCTACCACTCGAAGGTGTTGTGCCAACCACCAGCGAGGGCGACCGAAGCGAAACGGCGACGGATCTAGAACTCCCGCCATGATGGTCCATGCCATAGCCATTTCGAATACGCCAGCTTGGTGGCAGTGTAAGTATGAGATGTGTATTAAACAGCCCGATGCGACCTCTTCAGCCTCTTCTTCTTTCATCACGATTGTAGATCAGACACTCACGCCTTTTGCCAACATGAAGTCGATTACACTCATACAACTCACCCTCTTTACAGCATTTACTTCTGCTCATTGGCGACGTTTACCACAACTCGGAACGAATCTCACCTCACAGGCAGGAAACAGCACCGCACATACAGGCTTCGTACCATCACAGGAACTCGACCAATATACTCGGTGTGCTACAAACCCGACAGTCGCACAACGTCGTGTACTGGACGAATTCTCCCGCGGCCGTCATGAAACACCAACAAATCGCGCAACCCGTGTGGTCGAAGTCTATGTGCATGTGGTCTCAACACAATCCAAGCGAGGACGATATAACAATGACATGGTTCAGAACCAGATTTCCGTCATGAATGACGCGTTCAAGGGTACTGGCTTCTCATTCGAGCTTGTCGGGTTCGACATCACGGTTGACGAATCCTGGGCCAAAGCTTCAGCCGGATCTAGCGAAGAGACCGACATGAAGCAAGCTTTGCAACGCGGCAGATACCAAGACCTCAATCTCTACTTCCTGTCAGACCTGGGCGATGGACTACTCGGCTTCTGCTACTTTCCCACAAGCGACCCCTCCAAGCAGATGCGAATGCTTGATGGCTGCATCAATCTCGCAGACTCTATGCCCGGAGGAGCCGCCAAGTATTACGACATGGGACTAACAGCAGTCCACGAAGTCGGTCATGTAAGTCACACTCTGTCCCGCGATGTTATGCCGAATGCTGACATGGTCATAGTGGTTTGGCCTGTACCATGTCTTTGAAGGCGCAAACTGCAATGATGAGAAAGGCGATCGCGTCGGCGATACCCCTCGCCAATCGACACCTACAACAGGATGCCCGACTAACAAGAACTCATGTCCGCGCTCCAAAGGAGTCGACAGTATCAACAACTACATGGACTACAGCTATGATTCGTGCCTCTTCGAATTCACCCCTGGACAAGGACGTCGGATGAGGGCTTTGTTTGATTCAACCCGAGCTGGTGTATAGACCAGATTTGAAACGACCACCTTCAGATGGGCGAGCGGAGTGGGAAGAAATTTGACGAGGAATGATTGAAACGATTTCGAGTTTTGATATTGAATTGGGAACACTATGCGCAGCTTCGATGCAGTGTATAGAAATTACGTAGTTGCCTTTCACTTCTTTTGATACACGACGGCCTCGCAACTCGAGCATGAAGACCACGCTTCTTCTTTTAATTATCAGTACACAGAGCTCCGGCCAGGCCAGGCACCAGGCCCTTCCACCACAGCGCTGCTGACTTCGCGGAGTTCTTTCCGTCACTGGCGCTGATGGTGGCCAATCAACCTGGAAACCCTGAGCAACCTTAAATCGCCGCGCGCTCCTCCCTGTCGACCTCGCGTCTTTTCGCGACACCACTCTACATGGCTCTGCAGAACCACAAAATCTCGATAACATGGGCGCACTCAACCTCGCTGCATGGCAAAAGCTGCCCATTTCGCTCTCCGAACTTTGTATCAACACCACACTCCGCTGCGGTCAGTCCTTTCGATGGCGCAAGAACGATCTCGGCGTCTGGTCTATCGCACTACACAATCGCATCTTGTCTCTACACCAAGATACAGAGTACTTGTACTACCGCTCAATACCGCCTTCACCGCAACATATCAAGATCGAGGCGCCTCCAACACCGCCTTCTTCCAACCCGCCAAGCCTGCCCGAAAGTGGCGAGAAGGACGAAGTAGAAATACTCGACCTCATCAAGCACTACCTCAACCTCGAACCGAACCTCACAGACCTCTACAAAGAATGGTCATCTAACGACGCCAATTTCGCCCGCCGAGCACCCGCTTTCACAGGAATCCGAATTCTCAAACAAGATGCCTGGGAAGCCCTTGTAGGCTTCATCTGCTCCTCCAACAACAACATCATCCGCATCTCCCAGATGGTCCACAAACTCTGCACCAACTACGGCCCTCTCCTCGGACATCTCGACGACGAACCCTACCACGACTTCCCCACGCCACAAGCCCTCTCTGTCCCAGGCGTAGAACAAACACTCCGAAATCTCGGCTTCGGTTACAGAGCGAAATACATCGCGACAACAGCAAAATTAATCACAGAAAAAGACGATCCGAATTGGCTCGACTCATTACGGAATCCTGAATCTCCCGTTCTAGGTGTCTCACCATCTCCAGCAGGTCCTTTCCTCCCAGAAGGTCGCGAAGGCTATCGCGCTGCGCACGAAGCGCTTTTGACGCTGCAAGGCGTCGGACCTAAAGTTGCAGATTGCGTGTGTTTGATGGGACTCGGCTGGGGAGAAGCTGTACCAGTCGATACTCATGTCTGGCAAATCGCGCAACGGGATTATAAGTTTGGGAAAGGCAAACATGCGAGTTTGACAAAGGTTACGTATGATGCGATTGGGGCCAAATTTAGGAGTTTGTGGGGAAAAGAGGCGGGTTGGGCACAGTCGATTTTGTTTACGGCGAATTTGAAGGCTTTTAGTGAGAGGGTTGTTGGGGTGAAGAAGGAGGAGGCTGTGGTGCAGGAAGAGGAGAGTGGAAGTGGGGAGGATGTAGTGAGAAAGGTGGTGAAGACGGAAAAGGTGATCAAGCGGGAGTATGTGGATGATGAGGAGAGTAAGGTGTTCGAGGTGGAGGAGAAGAGCACGAGAGCGAAGCGAAAGAGGAGAAATTGAGCACCGCGCTGGAAGTGGTACTTCATTAATGCTCAAGAGCAGCTTTCCGCCTCCATTGAACTGCCTGAACTTGATACCAGTAACGCCAGACGCCTTGCTAAAGTGAGAGTTCCGATTCCACATGCAGCGCCTCCGGCGCGGTCCTGTAGGAAGTGCTGACCAAATTACTCCATACCGCTTAATCGCATACGATTACCTACCCAACGAAGCCTCCTAGGACGCAGCTTTCGCCCTTGCCGGCGAAGCCCAACTCAAAATCTTCTCCGACTTAGGCGTCATCGTCCCATTGCCCGGCTTCGGCGACGGCGAGCTTCCAGCACTGGTTCTCTTCGCCGGCGGAGTTTTTCTTTCCTCAGAGAACCCATTGACTTTACCACTGGACTCCTGCTTCGCAACTTCGCGCTCATTCTCCTTGGCCAGCCCGCGTTCCTGAAGCATGGCGACCACCGAAGTCAATTTATCCTTCTCCTCGCCCTCCTCACACTGCTTTACCAACTTCGCAGCGTCATTGAGAAAACTCATGACTTGTCCCGGGGAAGCCTGCGTGGAAAGGATATTGTACGCGTACACTTTGGTCTCAACTTTCGAATGCTGGTTGTGTACGATCTGGATGCAGAGTGCACGGCACATCTCGTATCTTCCCTGGTCTCGTGCTTGCATGGCTCGAGTCAAAAGCTTCGCGCAATCTTCACGTGCACCTTGGATCTTCTTTTCCAGGGATCTGAGGTTTACGACCAAAGGATCTTCGGGCTCACGGGCTTGGGCTTTCAACGACTCCAAAGCGCGGGAAACGGCATCGAGATCCGGGCAGGTCTTTTTGGCGAATATCGTCTTGACTTCTGGTGTATCAACGCGGTTCGGACTCGCTGTCCCACTATCCGCGACTGAGGACTTGCCACTCTCGGCCGTTGTGCTCTTCTTTTTGGGCGCCAAGAGACCAGCACTCGCCATAGTTTTGAGGGACATCCGTAGAGAGCCATGACTGGAAGCCGTTCGAGTCAACTGTTTGGTCTTTGGTTTCCCATGAATGGCAGGTTGTTCCGGTTGAAGTGTAGCTGGTGCAGGCTTCACCGTGGCAACAGGCGTCAATGTCGCTTCCGAGCTCGCAGCTCTCACTGGTAAAGGTCTGACGCCCAAATGCACTTTCCTCTCCTGTTCGGGAAGTTCGATGGTGATGGATCGGGATCGCGGTGTGCTCAGTGTGTCTTCTGTCATCGGGTCGGGTAGATGCACAGCGGTTCCCCTGCCATGATCATCGGTGATTTTGATTTCCGGTGAGCTGACCGCTGATGTTGGGGCTGTCGAGTTTGGAGTGCTGGCCAGTGAGGCCATGACTGCAGTCGCACTGAGATGTGTTCAAAGCATCTGAAGATTCCTCGATGACGGAAAGGCGATGTTCAAATCTGGTCTTGCTGATATTTGCAATGCTTAATGCTTGGCGTTTTGATGCAGTCGATGTTTTCTGCTCGTCCTCGTACTTTGTCGTAAAGAATTGAAAGATGGAAGTCCGAAGTGCAATCACCTTAGCTTGTGATCAAGCAAGGTCCAGGTTCTTGCGTGCAACTGAGAAGGTACCAGACTCGGCAAGTGCCAAGCAGGAAAGAGTGTGTAGCACCTTCACTCGCAAGAAGACTGAAATTTCAATAAAACATGAATTCGTGGAGGCAAACGGTGAATGGAGGGAAACGACTCTGACCCTTCACCCCCTCAATAATTTCGAAGCTTTCCAAGAATCAACGTGTTGGTAGACCGCTATTGCTTGATTCTGCATGGGCCAACATTCCAGTTGGCAAATCTGTGGCTAGCTGATTGGTAGTTGGGGCGTTGGCGACACTTCGGTTGGGAAAGTGCAGTAAGTTTGTTCCAACACCAGCACACGAAGAGGAATTCTTGCAAAGTCACTTGACGCTGTCGGAGCTGACCTCACTCATTCTGTTCGCATTTGGCGTTTTCTGGGCGTCATCTCTTTGTTCTCAAAATCCAGGTCGTGCTGTTGCCAAGACCGGCGGACAGGGCAAGGAATGCATGTCAGGATGACCAAATTGTTGCAGGCTACCAAATCGTCAGTGTGGAACAGTTTGAAGTGTTGGCAGACGCAATGACGCAGCCATTTGAAAATTGACGGGTTTCATTCATGCGTATCGTCTTCACTGTCGTTTTGGTTGCGGACTGCAGAGCAATGCCACTAGCGCCATGATGCAGCACCAAATGATGTCGTGCGCCTTCGCCCGCAAGGACAACCATTACCCATTCGTAGTCATCAGATGCTTCGTGATCGTGAATCATGCATGATGCTCAGGCATCACAAGTCATTGTAGCCCAGGATTCGCTTTGGCAAGCTCTTCTCACTGACAGCCCACGTCCACGCTCTTCCCGCTTCGCCTTGAAACAGAGATTCCGGTGCCGAGGACTTTTCTAGCATACCATCTTTCTCCATGGACTTCATCTCGTGCCCGGTCGTGTAAGTCAAGAAATGCTCAAAGTCTTGCGTTTCGAGTGCAATCGCATTGCCGCTGATGCCGTGGCACAAGCAAGGCTCCTTGGTCAAAAGCCCCCGCTCGAGGATACACTCTCTGCCCTTAGTGATGGCCTTCCCGATGCGATCTTTCAGGTTTGGGAAATACTCCTTGATCGACTCCAAGCTCGCAATCACTCCTGGCGCTCCGTGACAAAATTGCACCAGACGATCTCGCTCAGGCGGTACGCTGCTGGGGAAGTTCCCAGAATCGTACTGGTAGGTAAGCAGCACTGCCAGCTCAGCCTCCAATTTTGGGGCGTATTTCTGTGGATTCGTCAACACGACCTGTGTGATGATTCCCATCGTGCCATGCACAGCGCCGATGTATGCCTTTTCGTGCCACTTCCAAGGTCTTGGAGAATCTAGTATCGCGTCCACAACATCGTCTTGCGTATCCGTAATGAGCTGCAACGTCTTCTCATCGTCCATGAAGCTCGCCTTGATCAGGCGAAGTAGATAGAGGTATCCTGCACGCCCATATAGCAGCTCATTCTCCGTGCCTTCTTCTAGTGCTTCTGCGCTGTAGTCGCAAAGATTGGAAGCCATATCCGCATCTTTCGAGCTCGCGGCACCGATCGCAAGGAGGGCGAGAATATCGTCTGTGATACCACATTTTCCAATTGAAGGTCCGGGATACGTAGCGAAATGATCTTGCGCATGTTTCAGGTAGGCAGCACTCCAAACACCGAGTGGATGGCCCTCGATCTCGAAGTCGGGGTACATGCCCTGCAGGACGAGCAAGGCATAGGCGACGGATACAGGGCCCTTGAAGAGCCCTCCGCCGGGTTTGATGCTCGCAGGAGGATGTTCGGTTACCAGGCGCGTGAGGGAGGCTTCAAGCTGGCGACGAGGATCTGTAGCGACAGGTTAGCCGGTGCATGTCGCACTATGAGCCCGGGTAACCAACCTCGTCGCGCAGGCGGCGCATCGTTTTTGAAGTAGCGAGGAGGCATCGTGAGCGAGGCGGAATCGTCTCACGGCTTCATCGAGGGTCGTGTCGATATGAGTCGCATTCGAGCAGCTGCCAGCGCGCGGGAAGCTGGTCGCGTGGCCGGGTGCGGTGCAATGTGGAGCGAACAGTCGCGGAAGTGGTTTCGACTATTTGCGCAGCGCTTTCCGAGAAGAGAGGGCGGAGCAGGCTGTGACTGCAGACACAGGAAAGTTCAAGTGAGGTCGAGTTGTCCAGCCTCACAATTCGTATCAAGTTGACTCGTGATGCATTGCTCTGACGTAGCAGCGGGGTGCATGGGTGCGGAGAGCACTCCGCTTCTCTCAATGTGAAGATCAATTGTGCTTCTCCAAAATGCTGCATCATATGAATTGTGCATTGGGCAAGGAATGCTTGAGTAGACACCTTGCACAGTTCGCTTCTATCTATAGATCTCAAGTGGCACCACTACTCTCAGTCTGGGAGGGACATATTAATGCCTGCGGTACTTCAGTCGACGATCATCACGGTGCTTAATTTATCCTTTCTTGCTGATGCGATCGAGACGCGCTCTGTTGACCGCAATCTGGTCATCCACCTTATCCGTCTTTCCAATGATACGATCGATGTGCTTGTTCTGCGAGTCAATCTCGTTACCCATGGCCTGGCCCAGCTGGTTAAGCGTTCGGGCACCGCGATGGATGGCGTCCCTGGGAAAGTCAGTATGCGGTCTTCCCTGCGTGTAGTTAGGAACGATACTCACAAGTTGTCCTCAATCTCGTTCTCCATCTCGTCATCCTCACTGTCAGCCTCAAATTGATATTTGGCACGGTCTGCAAGACTCTTCTGGTTGTTGCTCCTGACCACGTTGCCGTTCAAATCTCTCTGCTGAGCCTGGTGTCTCGCCTGTGTGCTGTATGCCTCCGCCCGCGTGGCATCGGCTTGTCGTCTCTCCGATTGATGCTTCTCCAGCGCAATAGCGTTTGCTGCTTCCTCTCGCTTCTTGGCTGTGAATGGATTTGCAACGTGGACTGCAAACATGCTTCTGTTCAGCGTCTTGAGCTCACGAGCCTTCTCCTCTGCAAGACGATTCTGGTTGGAAGCCATGTCGAGGTTGCGTTCCGTATTATGGATACGCTCTCCTTGTGCGCCCAATCTGGCAAGAGTCTCGCGACCTGTCTGCTCCGCTTGCTCAGCAATGCGGCGTGCGTTACGAGTGGATGCCACGTCCTGCTGCTTGATGAACCGAATCTGTTGCTTCGTGGCGTTGACATCTTCCTCTTCCTGTTCCTCCGCCGTGAGCTCCCTTGGGGGTCCAGAACCGTAGCCATCAGGCATATCGTTTGACCCATAGCCGCCTGTGTTGTTGTAGCTGTTGTCGCCGCCTTGTGGGTCTGCTGCCTCCGCCGGTCTGCTCTGTGCTCTGTTCGCAGCATCGCCGAAGAGGGCGTCACGGCCTGCCTGTGTGTCCATGGTTTCATTGCTCCTGGTCCTGCCTAGCCCACCGTAGCCACCAGACCCATAACGCGATTGCGCAGGTTGTCCATTGCCGTATGGATCGCTGCCATAACCTCCCACTTGTCCGTAAGAGTTGCCTGATCCTCCAAATCGTTGTTGCGAAGGCCCTCCTCCGTACCCGCCAGGCGGCACAGGACTTTTGTCATAGCGATTGGGTGCAGGTCCGTTGCCGCTGTTGCCATAAGCAGGTGGTGCACTTTGCTCGCTGCTTAGACTGAGGTTGCCAAATGAACTTGTCGGTGGCTGTGTCGAGTTGACACTCTTCGCGTATGGGTCGTTGCTGTTCTGGTTGGCGTATGGATTGCCGCCGCTCTTCGCATACGGATCGTTGCCAGCTGGTGGGACGGCGTAGGGGTTGTTGGAAGCGGGAGCAGGCGAACTCGATTTGCCCTTGGACCGCCCGCCAAAGAGGGACGACTTCTTGGCTTCGAGATCGCCGTCCTTCTCCTTGTCCTTTTTGCTTAAGCCGAAGGGCATGATTGCGATGTGGGTGTGCAGGGGGAAATGTTCGAAACAGGAAGAGGGCACAAGGAGGACGTGAGGTGGGAAATGTTGGTGGAGAGCTACGGCGCCGATCAGGGAGCGATCTGTCGCAGGCGATCGTGTCGACGTTCGAGGAGTGGCTGAGTTGCAACGCCGCCGCTTTTGGGCGCAGACAAAGATAGTTCAGGCACGACAAGTTTCAGGTCAGGCACCAGCATATCATGTGTATTGCATTCAACATCGTGATAATCGCATGTGTTGCAACGTAACCTGAGCGTAATCCGATGTGGCGCCCATGCCGCTTTTGATCCTTTGTGCACTTCTCCGCGCTGCAGCGCTCACGCTATGGTACAACAACAGTCTCAATGCTCTTCTACTCGCGACAGAGCGATTTCTCAATCTTGCGATCGCATTTACTTTTCACAGCCATGTTTGAGACTTCTCCCTTCCGCCTCAACCCGCCTCAACCATCGAGATATCCTGCTCGCTACCGTCGCAAACCCAACGCCTTTGCCATGCTGCCGCTCGCACTGAAAAGAAGCGACTCTATTGGGTGTGGACTTACCAAGCGTTGACATCGAAGTACTCTTCACCGAAGTAGGTCACGACGACCGTGCGATCAGCGAACTTGCGACCTGCCAATGCAGCCAAAGCCTTTGCTGCATGCTCCGGAGCCTCGTACTTGAGATAGATCTTGCCCACTCCGTTGCTCTGGCGAGAGCCACCGGTTGGGCGTGGCATCTTGACTTCGAGTAATGGGCCATACTTGGCACACTCCTCCTTGACATCTTCGAGAATTTCTGTAGCATTTGCGTTAGTGGATGCGGAGCTGTGCTGGAGGTCAGTAGACTCTTACCATCTGCATCATCAGGATCCATCAGTTCCTCGGGCGTAATCATGTTCATCAAGGCGAGCACACGTCCGTTGTCCGACTCGCTTGATTTCGCACCGGCCATCATGCTCATGGCGTTGACACTCATTTCGCTGCTGACTTGCTGAATACCAATACTGGCAAGCTTCACGCGCATAGCGACATCTCCGAGTTCCATTCCATTGAGCGCCTCCACGGCCGTCTTGGTGACGGATGAGTCCTTGTATTCGCAGAAAGCGATACCTCTGCTTTCGCCCGAAGACTGATCCTTGACAAGGATGAAATTCTTGAGCTCACCAAACGACATGAGCAGTTCCTGGATCTGCTCTTCACCCAAGAAGGCAGGCAGGTTAGTGATGGAGATCTTATTCTGTGTGTCCGGCACAATGTCAGACAACAGTCCGGCCTCGTGCTGCGTATCGTCGGTAACATTTGGCACAATGTAATCCTTGGGTCGCTTGATTTGGAGACCCTTGGAAGCACCATTGGCGTCTCCGTTAGTGTCCATCGCGTTCGGATCCATGACGATACCATCAAGAGCCATGGCATTAGTGGCGTCCTCTGGGGTCTTGAACTCAACCAGCGAATAGCTGTTGTCTTTCGCAGTCTGGGCAGAAATGCAAGGATCTACACCGCGAGTGACGTTGAGCCCGTTCAGCTGAAGGTTGAAGAAGTCAACAATGCTTTCGTCAGTGGCAGAAGCTGGGATGTTGTAGAGCAGAACACGCTTGGACTGTCGTGCTGTGGAGGGCTTGAGCGCAGAGCTGCTTGCTTGGTTACCGGGTTGATTCATGAATGCCTGTAGTTTAGCTGGGTCCATGGGCTGTTGACGAGGCGCGCCTGGAAGTGGGAACATGCCGGACAGCTTAGCCTGCTCTGCGGTTACATTGTCGTACCCGGAAGGCTTGATGTCCCATTGCGTCAAACGACGCTTGCGCTCGAGGATGTTGACAACGTCAGTCAAGTCCGGAGTCGGCTCTCGTGGCTTCTTGGGTGGTGGAGACGCACTCTCGCGCTTCATCTGGCGCTCGAGCTGTCTCATGTCGTCGCGATCCTGGCCTCGGTCTCGCCTGTCATCGTCTCTGGGGCCTCGGCCTCCACGGTGGTCGCGATCATCACGTCGTCCCCCGCGTCTGTCAGCGAATAAGTCCTCGCGGTCGCCTCCTCGGCGGTCGTCACGGCGTCGGCCACCGCCATCATCGCGTCTGGCATCTCGGCGGGCAGATCCACGATCTCTGTTCCAGTCTCTGTCATCTCGCTCACGTCCTCCTCCTCCGCCGCCGCCGCCGTTGTAGCGCTCTTCTCGCTCTCGCTCCCGATAACCACGGCTCGATGAGTAGCTGTCTACCTCTGGTCCATCGCGTCGGCGGTGATGTGGCGAGCGCGAGCGGCGACTGTCGCGGCGATCCTCATCACGTCGGTGGTCGCGTCGTCGATCGTCACGTCCTGACTGCATGCGACGGTCAGACATGCTGTGCTGACCACGTGTGTTGTGCTGTCTGAGCTCTTACTAGCCAATCCTGCGGACTTCGCGGGCGATTCGAGGAGAGGCTACGAGTTAGATCGGTATGGGCGAAGCGCTGCGATCAGCGTGCAAAGAGTGTGGCGAAGCCTAGAAAGGCACTCGTCCAGCTGCTGTCGGTGATGGCGCGCGAGAAGATGGACTCGGGCGAGTCGAGAGGTTGTTGTTGCAGCTCGCTGAAGTTTGCTGCAGCTCAAAGTCCAACTCCCAAATTCGTGGCCGGCAATCTCCGTCCGCGGATCCCTGCCCGCGCCCGCGCCTCCCGCACCTGCCATTCACCACTGCACAGACTGCACATTTCTCCTCCTATACTCTCGCATCTTGCATCACCGGATCGGACTTGAACATTACAACCGTGGATGAGCCCATTGAAACCGCACAACTGACGCTCAGTGGCTGTTCCATCGTTATACGTCGAATAATGCATTCTTTTGGTTGATGATTTATCGCGCTCCATTACACATGGAGAGCTCAGCGATGTGCTGCTGTTCGTGAGCACTTTCCTGTGATAGAGCTGGAACCAGTTGTCAAGAAACCTCTATTTCCAGCTGCTGGCGATCATGGCGCGAATCATTCAGCTGAGCAGAAGCTGCAACGCCCCCACATTTCAGCTCTGATCGCTCATTTCTCTCTTGACGAAGCTGACATGTAGCTCCACTAATAATTGTTGTATTTCAAGAGCAGATATCTGGTCCCCGAATCATGAGACTAATAAATATCGAGACATATGAGCTGGAGCAATTTGCAGAGCAAGAATGCCCTAGCTACGCCATCCTGTCACACACATGGCAAGGCAAGGAAGTAACATTTTCAGAATGGGACGACTGGCTTTCAGGCAAACACGCGGGCGATACACCGGGCATTCGGAAGATCACAGCATTTTGCAACGAGGCAAATCGTTTTGAGGTGTTCCGAATCAATCAACGATATGCATGGGCAGACACGTGCTGCATTAACAAGCAGGACCCGACAGAATTGTCGGAGGCCATCAACTCGATGTTTCGCTACTATCAGAATGCGCAGGTGTGTAAGGTGTATCTTGCCGATGTTGACGAGCATCCTGAAAGTGCCGGCATGATAGCGGCAATCTGTCGCAGTAATTGGTTCAATCGAGGTTGGACTTTGCAAGAACTATTGGCCCCAACCCGCCTCGAATTTCTGAACTCGCACTGGGTGTCTCTCGGCATGTTAGGCGATGACAAAGATCTGACAGAGGCCATTGCTCAGAGGACTGGCATCAGCACCGCTGTCCTCCGCCGTCGGGCAAGCCCTTCTGAGTTCAGTGTCGCTACCCGTATGTCTTGGGCTTCCCAACGCCGAACTACGCGACTGGAGGACGAAGCATATTGCCTGCTTGGGATCTTTGGCGTGAATATGCCGTTATTGTACGGAGAAGGGCGTCTGGCATTTCGACGATTGCAAGAAGAGATAATCCTTCGATCGACTGATCATTCCATCTTCGCTTGGGAGTATACATCTAGCGATGACATGATACATGACGACACGCATCCTGCAAGTCAGCTCCTGGCACCCTCGCCACTTCACTTTGAGTATGCGTTGAACAATGAGGTTGTACAGCACTATCAAGATGTCGACGGTTGGGTGGAAGCGTATGGACTTACGAATCTGGGCCTCAGCCTTCGCCTACCGCTTCTGAGGTGCGGCAAGATGCCCTCGGCGTACCACGCGATCCTCAACTGTGCCTTCAGGAGAGATTGCAAAGGGCCTCTGGCGCTAACGGTGCGACGTCGAGGGCAGAAGGGCGATAAAGGTTACCTCGTCGAGGACATCTTTGAGTGCTGTGCTATCGCAGTCGACAACGACTACCCACACGTCAGCAAGCTTCATTTCAGTGGCAACTCCATCCCTGCAAGATCCAGCAAAGTTTGCTCTGCCACGCATTTGTCACGCATGAGTATCGTCTCGGAAGAATTGCTGTTGGAGCAAGGATACGTGAAGAACGCTGTCACTATCTCCCGAGAAAGCGTGAGCAAAGTGCCACCGGCTTCTGCACTTCCGAGAGACTGGTACAATAACAAGGCTGCCTCCTCGGCACCAAGAATCAGACTCAGATTCGACGGGAACACGGATCTGCCTCTACCAAAGCGTGGTGACTACTTTCCTCAGGACAAATGGCTGCAGAGCGAGGATGTCTTCGTATCGCAAGGTGATTGTGGCATTATCACGTATAAGAGCGACTGGCTGCCCGATCTCGCTTTCGTGGTAGGGTACAATCGGCCATGGGCGCCACTCAAGCTAGGCGTGTTCGAGTTGGCTGGTACCACCGCACTTGAAGTTCTACATATTGTATCTGGCGTTGACTCCTGGTTTATCATGGCGCCAGGTGATTCAAGAAATTTCTCCTGGTCCCGACAAATTGGGTTTACGGCGCGGCTTGAGACACGAAAAGCGATGGGAACACAGTTCTTGACTCTGCATATATGCATGCAGATCTGGAATAAGACACCAGATGAGTTGGTTGAGCCCTGGACGAAGGATCGCTATATGGCGGCAGCACCTGGACGCAATGCTCCGCATTCTCTTGATTTCTTTGCTAGCTCCTTCCAAAACACATCTGCTCTTCTTGCTGAGCTGACAGATTGCTGATCCAATGCGATCGAGGAAATCGCACGCGCTCAGCTTGGACACTCGGCTTGGCCACTTCGTGTGATGTTCGGATCAACCCACACAGTCCTGAACACGAATCACTTGCGGCCAACGTCTCCCTCAGATCAGGATCTCTCCACAGAGGAGCTCGATCTGACTTTCCATGGAGCCGGTGCAATTAGCGATCCGCTGCCACAACTTGGCTTGTTATGTCGACTTCCAAGGCGAGCAGACGATATACTCGTGAGAATAATTCGCGCTGCACTGGTGTGCGTGGTTGAGATCGGGATTCCATTGCGGTCCTCACCTGCACTACAGCAGTGTGCAAAGCATGAAACCAGGCCGGTGTCTTGTCACGATCGCTTTCCGACCACGGTCCAGCAGCAGACACCGCCGTGAGAAATGCTTTGGCAGCTCGCTCTAAGGGATAAAAGCCGGGAAATCTGCGATCTGCTAGACCGTCGGATAGCGCTCTCATTGTCAAGTAGCAGTCGTAAAGAAGCCGTATTTGTGCTTCGGGGCCCGTAATCGCGATGTTGGCATCTTGGTCGGTGTAGAAGTTGGCGAGCGAGTTTCCAGAGCCGTCGACTATCTCCAGCGTCATTCCTCCCAGCATTCGCAAAGGATAGAACATGGCTTGGATGCTCTCCATCGCGCTGGCCGCATCGGGCTGGGTCATGATGCGCAAATGGCGCACGCTGTTGCCTTCCCGTAGCATGCGACAAAGGGAGTACAGCGTATTGGCGATGCATCCGATCCGCTGGCCCGCACCGCCGACTGACAACTGAGACCAGATGTCGTCAGGTACGATCACGCGCAAGTGATGGGCTCGACGAAGGAACTCGGGCCATATCAATGCCGTGAAATGTGTGTTCGGGTCTAGTCTCAACATATGCGGCGTGAATGATCCACAACGATGGCCATGTGCGCACACACCGGAGTCCTTGATCACGACATCGACATAGTTGAGTCTGTAGAGCAAGCCCGTCGCCTCCTGATTGATCTGGCGAGAAGTGCGCAAGATTTGAGGAAAGCAGGTAAATGAGTCTTGCAATGTCAGGAGTTCTGTGTAGACCATGTTCCGAAGCTCTGGGCGAGTGTGTTAGTGTGATACAGCTGGTCCGTGAACGGGTTCTCGCCTTGCCTGGTTCAAGGTCCTGGAATGGGAACGTCGCGTCCTTATCTGCCTTGACAAGTGCAGCAACGTATTGCTTCTTGGATGGGCCTTTCTTCGTCTTCGAATTGACCACGACTTCGCGATCGTTGGCGAACTTGATCAACTCGTCTTTCTTGCAGCGATTATATCGCATGGTGTTGTTGTCGTGCTTGATGTCGCTGCGCCAGGTCAACTCAAGTGGGCGAATGTCACGTCAATCAGGCAGCATCAATCGTGGCCATTTGTATCTCATGGGCGGCTTTGTTCGTCACGTTTGCCGATTGTGAATAGCTGCGAAGGCAGATCAGACCGACGACCCGTCGCCGCCAGGTGGTTCCATCGCTAATTCCAGTCAAGGTTTCCATGAAGCTAGTAGTACTTTCTACTTATGCGCTTGCGTTCGCCTGTAGTCGATGCGGGAGCGTGGTCTCACGTTTTGTTTGGGGCACATTTCTGATTTTCGACTTTTTCACCCTCCAATGTGTCTTCACTTACTGAGACTTTCGGATGGCACATGTGAAGGAAGCTAGATGAATAACAAAGCGTAGGACTGAGCCGTCAGCATGTTTCTTGCAATTGTTTGATAGGAGAGGTTTCACTTTGACGTGAGCTGGCACTGAGTTGGCTCAAGTCGATTCATGTCGTTCAGGCTCCGGCACGCCAAACGCACCATTCCTAGCTGTTTTCGTCTTGACACGTGCGCGCCAGTAAAGCCACAAGCACGCGATGTGAAGGCAGAAGTGAGATGCGAAGGTGAAGGAGACGAATAGTTAGGGTTTGTACCGCGTGCACCGGCAGGCAGCCGAAGTGCCGAGACACCATCTTGTGCCTGCCTGCCTTACACCACCTCTGTTGTTTTCTCTTGCAACCTCTCTTTCACTTTCGTCTCACGCACACCGAGTTCACACAACAACACGCTTTCAGGTTCCTCGTTGTCCTGAGTTTGCTCACACCGGAGAGCCTGAAATGAGGTGATTTCCCGCATGACGGCCACCTTGGTGTCATTCAACTGGCACGTGCCAGCAGATGACGTCAACTCGACACCGACGCCAAACGAAGTTATCTTCCAGACTGCCACGCACTCGCGAGAACCGCCTCAAGATGGAAGTCGTGTCGATCAAGGACTTCGAGCGAGAAGAAATTAACGAGCTTGACTACGTTCTACACTCGGCGGTCGACCAGCTGGTTGCTCTGACACATCCGAAAGACTATTTGGCGAGCCTGAACGATCTCGTCTACCATTTCGGCACGCTGAACTTTGGCGAAGAAGGAGCTTTTCGGCGGTTTGGCTTCAGTCTGCCTTCGACATGCCCGCAGTGGCCAGGACCTCGATTTGGTTCGTTCTCCCTTCACAAGGTCATCCCTAAAGCGCACTCCAAGCCATGCTCCAGAAAGCAACAGTCTATCGGAGCCGCCAAAGCGGTGTCGCCGCCAAGGTTGCGCCCAAAGCCGCCGAGGACGAAGGTGACTTACGACGCCACGGCAAAGAGCGGTGCTTCACTTGTCCGTCGGTCGCCACCACTAAGCCTACTAAACCTACCTCCAGAAATACGGAACTCGATCTGGAACTTGCTAGCTGTGCGCAAGGATCCTCTCGAAGCACAGCTTCGCCGGATCCAGCCTTGCAAGAAGTTGACTCCACGCCGTAAGACCGTTATCCGCCGCTTTCCGCAAGAGCCACTCGCAGCGAGCGTCAACAAGCAGATGCGACGCGAGATTCTTTCAATCTTCTACGGAACGAATCGTTTCATCTTTGAGCGAAATGCATGCAGCATGTTCGCTGATCTTAGCATGTTAAGTCCGTCGAACATTCTGAGCTGGAAGCCGCGAGCGGATGTTGCAGGCTTCCTGACCTCTGTGGAACTCCGATTCAATGCGCTTCCGAGGACGCTCTCAATGGCTCATGTCGTGTACGCAATGCGGCGCGGACCAGACAGCTCTACCGCCATCGAAGTGAAAACGGAGAAGACCGGCAAGCAGAAGAAGAAGTGCACCGAGGAGCATTATTGTCTTTGTGATGAATTCATTGTTGCTCAGGCTGTCAGCGAGACGGCCTTCAAGAATCGCGAGCTAGACCTCGCTGGGTGTGCGCTGAATGTGGTACGCAAGCGACAAGACACCATTTTTGCAGCACCGGTCATGCAGAGCAGCAAGAGCGGCAACTTCTATCCCTCCGACGCTGTCTGCGATCGATGCGAGAAGGCGACGTTCGAGATTGTTTACAGTGGCGTATGAGGGGTTCGATCAAGGCATGGCAAGGCGTTTCTGAGGATGGTAAACGGGAAGGATATGAGTTATGAGTGTATGCATTGGACGAGAGATGATGGCTTCTATGGCAGATACCCCTTTGGTTTGTTTATTTGCAGCAGTATACATTGAAGTGCTCCACAGAAAGGAGTGCTTCTTAAACCTGGCACACACTTTCACACTCATCGTTACACATAGTTTCCCTTTCTCAACCTTCGGCACGAGTTGATACTCGAGAAGGCTCTGACGCTCAATGTAGACATCTTTCCAGTCAAGAGGTGGCGTGAGTAAGAACATCAAATGTTGGTCCTGCCGCCAAGTAAGTCTCTCATACTGATCTCAATCAAGTCCGATGAGGAAATTGAATGAAGTTGCGTCCTTCATCGGAACTAAGCGAACAGTTTGAGCATTGACACCAGAGCTTGGTCTTTTAATCAGGCTCAGAGGCAAGCAAAAATCAAGTGGTCAACTCAATATCATGAGATGCCAACCTCATGGTTGCCAAGTCCTAAAAAGAGGAAGGTGCGAGGTGAAGTGTACTAGGTCGAACTTGCCTTGCACTGCATAACGAAAAAGTTCACACATGGTATCGATGTGAAGTCCTCCCCTCCACCGCACCGCCGCACATCTGATCCAGTTGAACAAAACGAAATGGGTCTTTTGCATGTGTGACATACAAGGACCGACCAAAAATTGGCAAAACGAGAAAAAAAAAAAGAGAAAGTATGAAGAACTCATATAGGGCCTTTTCAACGATTAGTGCATGTTCTAACAGGGCAATCACATGCGGCAGTACTCACTCAACCGGGATTCGAACCCGGGGCCTTGAAGCGGAACACGAGTTCCCGGAAGCGAACCACGAGTTCCTTCTCGCGAACATCCGTAGGCAGAAGCGAAGCACTATTTGGTCCCGTAGCGAGGTACGAGCGGAGGGCCACCAAATGTGCGAGCGCATGCCGGAGGGTGGAGCGGTAGGGGACGAAGTGTGGAGCTCCGACCTTCACTCATAGCGGTGGGCATCGGGGGGGGGTTGGGGAGCTTGCGACCCTCCCCTCCATGCCCTGAGCGGCAATT
>PNEN01000532.1:19776-74891 GCA_002933655.1 Cercospora berteroae | reverse complement strand
GATCCGTCCGGTTCATGCGAGCTGGCTGCCAGGTGGCTGCTAAACCGACACCATATCCAACGGTCGTCGATGCTTGACGCAACCGTTGTAACACATGCAAACGACCCGGTATTGCGTTTGACCGTAGACAGGGTCTGCGTTCGGTTCAGCTCTTACGCATCAGCTCTTACACATGAGGGATGGCAATAGCAGTGTCACTATTCGTAGCATGATATGAATGAAAGAATTTCAAACAGAGTACGCAGTTCAGATGAACAAAATTCTTCGAAACGTTCGTTCAGCTTCTTTCTCTCGCTCCTATTGTTATACATTCCCAAAGAGCACGCATACTGCCTGCCTCTATCCTCCTCTCTACCCATCCATCCATTCATGCCTCCCTTCTATGTGGCAGATGCCGATGAATATGTCCCCATCCCTCTCTCCCCACTTAGGTTCGATGCAATGCAGATAGAGTGCAAAACTGAAAATGATGCATCTGGGAATAATCTCCTCCTCTCCCTCCTCTCCCTCCTCTCCTTCCTGTAAACTTGTTTCTTCTTTACAAGGAAGCCCTCGTTGCTTTGTAATGCATAAAGTACTCCATCAACGCCATCGCTCATAACAATAAAGCAAAAGCACGTATACTATACAGGTTCTCCAAAATGTGACAAAGCTCGTTGATGCGCCGCCGCCGCCGCCGCCGCCGCAGTGTTGATGCAAAATCGGCGACAAATAAGAACTGCTGCGGCACTGAGGATGTCGTTACTCGGTAATGGTGTTCATGAAGGTCTTTGGTTTCATGCTCTGCTGCTTCTTTTCTTGCTGCTGCTGAGCTCTCTCTTGTTCTGCAATCACGCCACCCTACGGCTGTTGTTGTTCTGCAGTGAGCGAGCTCAGCCCAAGCATGCTGGAGACTGGTTTCCGCTTCGTCTTCGCCTGTTGTAACCTCGGTGCCCCTTGAATACTGCGGGGCTCCTTCATCAGTGTCGGGTCCAATTTGCCTGGTGTTCGTCCTGTGACTGTCTTGAAATCTCCAGGGAATCTGCCTGTTGGCGGTGCCGCTGATGCTGAGCGCCACAAGTGGTCCGAGGTGTCGCTGAGAAAGCTCGTGCTGGATTTCGAGAAGAAGCTCCGGTGGCCACGATTGCGCTTGGAGAGAATGATTTCGTCGAAAAGCTTGATGCTCGGATCTTCAGCACGTGTCGCCTCTCGCTCGTGAATGAACTCGTTGAATGCTTGTGTCTGTCGCAGCATATTCATGTAATCGCTGTCGCCGTGTGGTACACTTTTCAAGAATTGGTCCATGTTGAAGTGATAGATGAGTCCTTGCTTCTTTCGCTCGCCAGAGGCAGGGTGCATATAGCGTCGATAAGTGTAGAGCAGTGACGCGAAGCACCTCACGAACGCTGCACGAACTTGATCTGCACGGAACGCAACAGGGCATACAACGCAGACTGATGGCGCACAGCGAGCGTGGATCGTAATCCCACAGCCTAGAAAAATGTTAGCAATAGCTCCACACGACCAAGCAAAAAGTCTACTCACCATTGCACCTGAACAGTTCGTCATCGCACCTCTCGTCGCAAATCGTACAAAGGGTTCTTCGATCGGCCTGTCTCCGTTGCAGGCAGTGACCTTCTACCCACTTGGTCATGTCGGTGTCCCGGACGGTCTGCGTCATGGCCGGTTGCATGATGGTGCTTGCTGCCAGCGTGCTCTGCGCGTACACACTCGGCGCGTAGCTCGAGCCCGATAGACCACCTCCCAGGGTGGATGTGGACATGCTTGATTGGTGACCAAGAACTTGTGGGGCTGGCCCATGGCCAAGGATCGGCGCGCTAGGTCTGCGCACTGTGTTCATGCGATCCATGCCAAACTGATCCGGTATGTTAGTCCTATCCGCTAGAGGATTTCGAGCATGAAAGAGAGAATGTACCGTAGAGTTCCGCCTGCCCGTACTCTCGGC
Source organism: Cercospora berteroae (assembly GCA_002933655.1). Taxonomy (NCBI): domain Eukaryota; kingdom Fungi; phylum Ascomycota; class Dothideomycetes; order Mycosphaerellales; family Mycosphaerellaceae; genus Cercospora; species Cercospora berteroae. The sequence continues at coordinate 72,946 of PNEN01000532.1, read as the reverse complement.
GAAGTGACCTGAGCGCTTCTCGCGTAGCGAAGCCTGCAGGGCAAAGCCGCTGTCATTTCTCGAGACTGGTGTGCTCGGGAAATTCATCGATACAGGCGAGGGTGCTGTAGTTGGCGAAGGCGGCGAGGCTCCTGAAGAGTTGCTCTTAGCACCCGTGGAGCTGGTTGAAGGCCGGTCGCTACCAGGTCCTGAGCCAGGCCGCTGCACGAGGAAGGCATTGCATACTGTTGCCCTTGAGGTGGAGTCCAAGCTTGATGCATCACCGAATGTCGTCGAGCTCTCGCTGACATAGTTTGCCAATGTGGAAGGAGTTGGTCTCGAATTAAAGACTTGCGGATTCTCGGAAGAAAAGGAATCGTGTGGGAACGTCTCGATTGCGTACGCTGGAGGGCCGATTGGCACACCAAAGCGGGTGTGATGCGGAGCTGCGGCCTGCAGCAATGCTTGAAGCTTTCTTCTTTGCGGCCGTGGGAGCTGAGTCTGATAATCAGTGCTAGTGATGGTATTCTCGTCAAGATCCACTAGGCAGTAGTCATCGTCCGGGATCTCAAGCTTCTCATAGCGCTTTTCCACGCCAGCGATATAAGGACATGGTGCTTCAAGAGCCTGAATCAATCTGTACGGGAGCACAGGAATGAGAACTCCGGTCCACTTGAGGGGATAAAGCAGACTTTGCAGCGCTGAGCATGCCAATTGCAGCATCGCAGTGTGCGACGAAAGCAGAATTATCCTAGATTCTGCAAGTGCATACTCGAAAAGAGCGATGACGTTCGGGATGGATAGGCAGCGGAAGAGCGCGTAGAGGTCGGTGTTTCGTGATCCAGGAAGTTCGTTGATCGCTTCCTTCCTCGCGTAAAGCCGCAGGTCTCTGACGGCAACCTCGACCTGGGTAATGGATGTGATGGGACTCAGAGCTTCAATGCACAGATTGCACACATAGCGCTCGAGTGGCTGCCACAAGCCAACTTTCGGAGAACTGGGTGGAACGCGCAGAATGGCGCTGTTCGTCATCGGCACAATGACTGCCTTGAGCCATTCCTTCCAAAAGCTCGTCAAGCCCCCATCACGTCCAAGAACGCCATAAGCGCGGGGAATCCAGAATCCAGTGTCGCCCTCTGTAAGACCATCGATTTTCGAAGCAGCTCCGTGTCGTACAGGCCTCAAAAGGTCAGTCATAAGGCCAATCTTTTCTTCCACAGCACTAATGTCCTCTTCGAGTTTCTCTCGCTCCGCTGAGCCCAACTCGTAGTTTGGAAGATCTGATAAAAGCCGACTGAGTTTGGCTCTCTCGGAAGATAGACGTTCCCCAAGACTTGCTGCCAGCTCGCGCTCTTCTTCACTCATATTTGCTTTTCTCCAATCATCGCATTCCTTCTCCAGACCCTCAGATGCTGAGTCACTGAGTGGCACCCACATAGTCACGCAGATGCCATGAAGCTTGCTGTTGTCCGAGTTTGTCATTGTGAAACCGTGCCATGTGGATCTGGGCCTCTCATCTGAGGAAACCACAGTGACATCGTTCGGGAACACAAACATTGGTACATAGTCCGGGAAGGGTGTGCGTCGTTTTGATTCGTCGAACATGGTCTTCGTGGGATATCGATCGAGGAGCACCGGCTCGTATCTTCGCTTGAGTGGGTGCATGTCTGCGGGCGTTTGAAATGGCTGCGGTGTAGGTATTACTGAGTTATACCCGCTCAGTCGCTTGGACTGTCTCGCCGAGTTTTTGCTCATCACGGACGATGCCCGTTTCGTGCTGTTCATTGTTGACAACCGCCTTCTCAAACTTCCCACGCCACTCTTAAGACTTGTGTGAGGAGTCTCATCTTGTGTGATGCGCACCGTCTTCGGTCGTTGCACCTTTGCTCTCGCCGGAGGATCTCTGATCACCGCACCTGCTGCAACGTGGATATCCTCAAGGAAGCTGTCTCGCTCCGAAGCGAACTTCTTAAGCGCCTCTTCGAAAGCATCGTCGCTCAATCCCGAACCTCCTATGGTGCCTGCCTTGATCGTCGTACTACTGCGATTGCTGGCGGGTAATCGTTCCTCGGTCACGTTGATGATGCTGCCCACGCTCTTTCTCGCTTCGAAGCTGTATCGCGAGCGTCTCTGCGTGTCATTGGGTGACCCTGGCGTCGTCGGTCGTCCCGAGGCATGTTCGATGGCGAGCTCGAGATCCTCATCGATCGTTTCTTCTACCGGGGCAGCGGGAGCTACCGCGGCGAACTTCTCGTCAAACACTTGCGCCGACTCGATGCCCGCAATGAAGAAGTAGTCGGCGAGCGGGGCGGAGGTGTCGCCATTGGGGGAGCCTTTGCTCGAGGCGTCCTTGTGCGATTTGGCGGCGGGAGCCATGGAGGGAGGAACGCTGCACGCGTGGTCGAAGGAGTGGACGTGCAAGAACTGCACAGGGTGGTGGGGGGAGCGGTCGAGTGTTGGTGCTAGTGCTGGTCCGGCACGCAGACGGCTACCTCATGGAGCGGTGTCGCCAGGAAATGTCGTGCGCTGCAGCATGTGGTTGTTACACAAGCGCCAGGTGGAATGGCTGCGCGGACCCGCTCGACAGCCGGCTGGTATCACGTAGGAGCCGGGTGGGCTTTTGATTGCTGTGGGCGTTGACCTGCAGCGCCGTCGATGCTGGCTTTCTATGCCCGTTCTGTCGCTCACACGTGCCTGGACAGGCGGAAGAGCGAAGTGGAAGAAGTGAGTGTTGCTGGCTTATCTGCGGAACCAACGGTCGACCGCTCGGCAACTGAGCGCTCGTTCGTATCGCGCTGCTGGGCGACGCCCAGAGCAGCCCAAACAACGTGGGCGGGGCGTCAGCAGTCACCCCGACCGGGACAGGCCAGTGGCAGCGGAGGATGTTGGCGGAGGAGAGCTGTCAATGTGCTTTCTGCTGTCCGGGCTGGTGATCCGGGCGATGCGTGAGTCTGTCGCTGAGAGGATGCTGGGTGCAATATGCCTCTGTCTGTGCAGTCGACAGCGCGGTTACGACAATACTACTGCTGCTCCGGCGTCCGAGGGACCCCTTGAGCAGGGGCTTCAGGGCAAGATAGCCGCAGCAGATGCCTGAAGTGCAATGGGTATCCTGGACACGCTGCACAGATAGTGCCCGGCGCCTGCTCCACTCGGTCTGCGGTGTGGCTCAAGCTGTCCTCCTCGATCAGGCCTGCGTGGCGGGCGTGCGCTGACTCTCGCGGCAATATTATCGCAGGGCGGGCGGTCCGACTACTGGGCGGATGGGTCGTGGAGCAGGATGGCAGCAGGAAGCAACAACGGCAGCAAACGACGACGACCTCAAAGGGATGATGGCCACGGGATAACTCGTCCATCATCAACCACAGCTAGCAGTTGCTCGCGGCGCTAACGCTGGCGGGCTCTCAGCGATCCCAATCCTTTGACGCGATGTCCAGCGTGCCAGCGCCTCTGCAGCCATACGATTTTGCTTCTCGTCGCCCAGCCAGTGCACACGGTATGCTTTGCAGTCCAGGTACGTACATACACCGTCCCCCTCCCTCCACTCCGTTGCCATCGCTAGCGACGACGCGATGCTGCTGATCGCCTGGGCACACCTCGTCCTCGCTTGGAGCAGAGAGCAGAGCATCATATCGCTGCCGCGCACGCACGGCCTGCGCTGTTCACTCGAGTCGTTGTCTTGTGTGCAGGAGAAACACGCGCCTTCGGTGCGCCACAAATGTCTCACTCACGCACGGCAACAACGCCGAGTCACGTTTGTGCATTTTGCCAGACCAAACGAGTCTATTTGCGATGCTATACTTGAACGAATCCCAAGCGACCCCCGCGCCGACCAGCATGCTGGATGATTTTTTCCCTCTCGATGTGAACTCCAGCATGCCACATCCACATCTGGTCAGGGACTCAGGGCTATCGTTCGCTCTTTCGAGCTTAGCGGATCCTGCTAGTCCAAAGTCTCTCCTCCACCATGCCGGGGCTCGTGGTTCGGCGAAGGCTTGTCCACGTCGCTTCTCCTGTCAACCGGCCCTCGGCACCCAGCACTTGATGATTGCACAGCAGCCGCTGTTCCTGCACAAGCGCCTCGTCCGCTGCATGCCATGCACGGCATGTGCAACGTCCGCGCCAAAAACCACCCAACGGCAGTGGTTCGCTGCAATCAAGTGTTCGGGACAGTGAACAGCATGGCAGACCGTTCATCACAATTGGCAAACATACGGTGTGTGTAGTAGCGCACTCCTCCACTGGTGGCACGGACAAGGGTGGCCCTTCTTTCGCCATCTTCTCCACCCTCTTCGCCTCTACCACCCCAGCAGAACATCCTGGAGCGGCACATGTTCTTGACGTCTTGTGTTCCACTCTGCTACAGGCACAAAGGTCACAAAAAAGTGAAAGCCGACATCATGTTTCAGTAGTCACGGACATCCATGGCAGACTTCTGATCTCTGCCACTCTTGGACAGCAGTATTTGAAAAACATCCATCATGTATCTTCACGACGGACACGACCAAGCCCCGCGGACGCGTCGAAGCGAAGTTTAGTCAAGCCCGTGACGGCCGAAAATAGCATGGCCGTCGCCGATCTCAGATTCTTCATTGTCTCGAACAGGAAAGACATGGGTTTGTAACTTTCCAGCTTTGAGTTGCACGTTGTCAGCGCAATGCGGGCTCAGTTGGCCTGATCCCCGTCAAGAGGACATGTGGCACAGAAAACCTCCGCTAGTAACATCGACTCTCAAACTGTTTCGAAAGGCGTGCTGTGCGTGTGTCAACACCGACATCCTTGAATCTGGCAGCAATATTTAGGAGGTGATACGAGGCCAGCTCACTAATCGACGCGGCAGCGGCCGAGCCCGAGAATGCACAAGTCACTATGCCGCCATGTGCACTGTGCTCACAAACAATCAATCAACGGCTCGCTGAAGAAACATGCGCTACGGAGCAGCTGAAACAATCGAACCCTTTTGTGGCTCAAATCAAGAAGCTTCGAGGGGAAGCTTGCGCCATATCAAATATCGGATGCGCTTTGATGCGCTGTCAACTCAACATCCTGTGAGACCGTAAAATGAACACGGGAGAGCGACGTCCAGCATGACGTTCAATATCTCACGGCTGAGACGGAGAAACTCTCCATCGAAAAAGCTTTCCACCCTGATCCCTCTCACGCGTGCGCGCGCGCGCAACACGAGAAGCAAAAGTCCAAAGATCCCTCCCCACAAAGCCACCGCGCGACGCCACACTCCCGAAAGTTCACGTTAGCAAAGTGCCAATACCACACGGGAGTTCTATCGTCTCCACCGCCGCACGTTCGGCAGCAGCAAGCCGAAGGATGCAACTCCGATGCACGCTACACAACAGCAAGTTTTCTAGCTTCTTCCTTGCGGTGGCTCCTGCGCACCAGTTGTGGATACGATGAACCGGAGCAAAAGTGAAAGAAAGGTAAACGACGAGGCACAGGAAACGCCACGTCTACGGTCAACGATTCCCACTCGTAAGCGTGAACCCGCTCGCTCAGCATCCATTGACAGAGGGCCCGAATATGGGACCGAAAAGTACCCCGTCGCGCCGGTATTGTCACGTCCACGGCGGGCAACGCATCCGGCTCACGAACACCTTCGATCAGAAGTGTCTCTCCATTGCCAACAATATTAGAATGGACATGATTTCACATGTAGACCTCTCCGCAAAAAAACTGCTAAACTTCAGGGACGGCAAGAATTCAACTCACAATCTACGAAATTCTGCAGAAACGCAGATCGCATTCTATGCAGATTGGTCGTAGATATCGGTTTCGAGTACATGAATGCTCCACTCACTAAAAGTCCCTGAGATTCCCTGGTGGGATCTTCTCACGTGGAGACCAACAATTGCATCGACGTCTCCGCATCTTGACAGAATTATATCAGGTGGAGTCACTAGATTATCAAAATACTGGAGCATCGAATGATGCGCAAGAATTTGTGATTTGTCTCCGCGCCAAGTCGAGCCAAATGGACATCTTCAGGGGAGAGGCTATGTACTGGCGGCATTTGGCGGCGGTCAATCGTAACTCTATGCTATTGTTGCTGGTCCGTGGTATAAGGTGGACTCGTCATCGTCGAAGTCTTGGAGATCTTGACATGCTGCAGTGTTCAATTGTGTGTCGCACGAATGCGCTGTTGGGCACACTCGGTTCTTCCGTAGCTCACGAGCACAGGCATCGCATCAGAAGTGGACGATGTCAAGCTGATCCGTAAGATCTTTCCATTGAGATTGTCGACAAGCGTTGGGTTGCGGACGATGATCATGTGCCGGTAAGGTTTCTGGTTCACACTTGACACTGTTCGGCGATGTACATCGTAGATCGATTGAAGAGCGCACATGCCTAATATAGTAATAATTTGCCCGTCCACTCAACGGTACAGTCACAGCAGTGAACGTTGCAGCTTTTTCTCCAGTGCCACGTGTAGGTCTAGAGCCTCAGCTCTTGTTTGGTAGCGAGTGTCCTTGCTCGAATAGACCACTCGAAGCTGTGTCTAGCAACGAACGCGGATCGTCGATGTCAACACAGATCATTGGCGAACTCATGGTACCTGCAGAGACATTCATCATGTGCAAGCTCATGCTTGACACCAGCTTCGGCCGATTGGGGTTCGCACACGTTCCTGCGTTGCTCTGGAGTGAGATGAGTGTTCCAGACCACCGGCTCTGAGGCGTCACATTGGGTCACTTCGCAGCGCCATGACGTGTTGTGCAGAGATGAGCTCCAACTGCATGTGCAGTCCAAGGAACACATGTGGCTTGCCTCAGCACACGGATCAGCCAGATTCACCAGACGTGCGAAAGCTGGGCTCTCCAATTCTCTTGTCGCTGCTCCATGATGCAGTTTCTCCCATCTTCTCGAGGTGCAGTGTTTGTACGTGGACATCTTCAACTCATCGTCCCCTGCTCGACAACCATCCAGTCGTCAAGCTTCCTTGCTCGCCCATCGCATTTCTCCAATCGATGTTCAACAGCCCAAGTGGCACTTTACTGCCCACGTCCTCGCTCTTGTCCTGTTCCGTGACCAAGAACATGACCTGCTCTACATCCTGCGGTTTCAATACAACCGCCTCTTTTCCTTCTTCTTCGCCATTCATCGCTTTCCCGCTCACACCGTCGCTTCTCTTTAACCAAATTTTCTCCAACACAATACTCGACTCTCCCACGTTCTCTAGTTGAGCTTCCAGCACCCACTGTCGCGGAGTATCTTTTTCGCGGATTTTGCGTTCCGTGATTTTTGACCGCACAGCGAGAAGCTGTTGCGAGACGAATTGGTACAGTTTGCGGAATGTGCGAACTCTTCCTCCACTCGCTGCGGCGCCATCTGCAGTATGGAGGGTCTCGGTGTAGCTGATTGTCACTGCGAGGACGTACTGTCCCTCATCTTTGAGCTCGTGACGCAATGTGCGCTGGAGCGTAGTGCCTGGTTCGATGTGCTCCTTCTCTTCTGCTGCTGCTTTGCCGTCTGCCTTGCCGCTTTCTAGCTCGAGAGCGATGCCTGTAGGCTGAGTGGGCGTCTGAAGCTCGGCGAGGATCTTGATCCCGCTGACAGTCTTGCGTCCGGCGCCATCTCCAGCCGGGAGCTCGTTGTTGATGCAGAGGGTGCACGTGAAGGTCTCGCCGACGTAGGCTGCGCCAAAAGCGGAGGGAAGTGTGAGAGCGGTCGTCAGCGGGAAGGTAAAGTTCTCGTCGGCGCTGGGGTAGGCCAGCGAGGCATTGGGAGGGATGTCGAGACCATTGCCAAAGGAAGTATGTGGCAGCGGCGTCTGCGCAGCGAGGGTTGGGCGCGAGAGTCGCAGGACCTTGAGCGAGAGACTGTGAGGCCCAGACACAGTGCCCGATCTCCCTCGGGCGTGCTGGGGAGCCTGCGGTGGTGCCGCCATATCGGAAGGTTGTGGAAGTCGTTGAGGAAGTCGAGGCCTCTGTGCGTCTCTGCTACGTCGTCATCGTCGTGATGCTCATGCCCGGCGCCGGCGCTGTATCACCAGATTTCACCAGGCGATGTCGATGGCAGCAGGGATATCACAAATGACGCCGGGCACGAAGCCAATTACGGTCCAGGGTCGAGGTATCGGCATCGGGTCCGAATAGCAGCCATCGCGATTTTCTCTCCCACTCGTCGATCTCTGCTCCTACGTCAGAGCTATACCGGTGACGAAACGCCTCATTTTTGCGGACAAGCATATGCCCACGGCAACCAGCCCGGCCACCCACGAGATGGCGCATGATCAACACAATCATCATGCTGGCATCGTCGGTGGTGGTGGCAAAAGTGATTTTATTCTTTTGCAGCGCTTCCCACACTTGCATTTAGCTAGCAACAGCCCCAAAGGTAGGCCTGCAAGGCGATGATCCCAACATCATCCGTCCGAGTGAAGCACTCTCCCTGGCCTCCGGAATCGTGTTGACAGAGTTGACTAGGACGAGGCGTCGTTGCGGGGGCACCCATCCCCGCCGGGACGGTCATCGATGTCTCGCCAGTGCTTGTGCTGGGCATAGTGGAGAACATCGAGCACATAGAGCAGACGCAGTTGTTCAACTACACCTATAACTGGCCTTCCAAGAATTCCATAGGAGAACCGAGGACCGCGCAGGCCGTAGTCTTTGGTCTCGGATCGATGTTCAATCACTCTGCCGAGGAACAGAATGTGGGCTGGAAGCGGGACCTGGAGCGACGAGTTATCGTTTATCAAGCCTTGAGAGACATCCAGGAGGGAGAGGAGCTCTGTATATCGTACGGAGATCACCTCACTTTTGTCGATGCGGACGGCCCAAGGAGTCCTGTGACAGAAGATGGCAGCGAGGTTCTCGGAAGGATCTCCGTGGAAATGTGAGCTATTGCCAATCCAGGACAGGAAAAGCTCGCTTCTGAGCGATGCTACGTGACCACGACACCAGAGATCCGGGTGCTACAGGAGTGGGTGAATTATTCCATCGGTAGGCCCATCCAGCGGACGGATTTCACCTGCGAAGCATTCTTTCAGTATGGGAGCTGCGGAGGCGGTGGTCACAGTCCGGCTCCAGGGAATGGACTATGGCGTACTGTACAGGTTGTGTTAGCATCTAAGGTCACAGTGTCAGCATTAGCAGTCATATGTCAGCATTTTCGAATGACTGGTGCAGTCCACTCCCTTGGGGCGCATCGTTCCATTACAGGCAAGAGCAAGACAAAGCACCTGAGGGAAGCAACGCTCAAATCTCGATGTGCCGAAGAGACTCAGGTGCCAGCACTGCGTGCTCAATTGACTAAATTCCAGGCTCCTTCGAACAACGATCAAGCGGCAGCGGCATCCAGGCAAGATTTCCTGGGCAAGAGGAATCAAGAGTCTTGAGGAGACATTGAATTCGATGGTAAACATGGGATCGAGTCAGATTCACACATTTGAGCAATTCACGCGGCGACTGTGTGCGCAGTGAGCCTTGCTGACAAGGTGAGAAATCTCCAACCTGGACCAACCTCGTTAGCCGTGAGACTTCTGATCAGGCTTTGATATGAGAACTTCGGCGAAGCGATACTGCTCTCAACAAGACTCCATGGTTCTCGAAAGTGAATCGAATTTCGACACCCGATGGCATGGGGGACTCGTATAGTCATAGACGTGGGATAAACAACACGAACGTCCATTGTGTGATCACATATCTCCCGCCAAGAACTGACGTTGACGACCCATACCGGCATATTAACGGATCGGCGCCCAACGAGGCGTCGATGAACAGATCCATGTGGACCGCTATACCATGATCGATAAAAAGCACTGGCACGAGCGCGGAACTTCCGAGACCCGTGGGCACACAGGCCTGATAGGCCGGGCCTCAGGGAGCAGGGGACATCCTCTCGTATCGTGCTCATAGCCAACAGACTTTCATGCTTCATACCCATTCTTACTTAGGGTGTGCCTGTTCCACACTCATCATCCTTCCTCTCCTCCCTCTCACAACAAGTACCTATACGTCGGGCTCAAATCCCCCAGCTCAGTCTTCTCGTGCTCCGTCAACCCAACATCCGTGACCGACTTGTCCCTCTGTCGATTCTGCGACCAACATGCGAAGCCATAGATGATGCACGAAATGATGCTGAGAATCGTGAAGGCTATGCAGATCGAGTAGCCCGTCACGTACTTTGGTGCGTCTTTCTTGAGGAAAGCGAAGACGGCAATGATACCGCCAATGTTGCCGAAACCGACTTGCCATGCGGAGCCGACAGATCTCCGGTGGTGACCGCCGAGGTTCATGTTGAACCAACAAACGATGACTGGCATGGCGGAGTAGGTACCCATGGTGACGAGGAAGAGAGCAGCTGTAGAGAATTGTTAGTGATGTGATCCCTGCAAATTTATCTCACAAGCACAGGCTGTGTAATGCTTACCATATTGAACAGTATTGTTGTTGTGAACGCTAATAAGAATCGCGAATCCAGCAATGCTAATGCAAATGCTAAAGACCGCGAAGCCGAATCGATGCTTCGTTGCGTCCGAGAGTACAGCGAGTAACATCGCGTACCCGAATGCTGCGGCCCACGGCGGCACGGAGTGGAGTTGCGTCTGGATAGGATCGTAGCCATAGCTTTGAATGATTCCAGGAGCGAAGTAGGCGTATCCGTAAGCTGGAACGACGAGGCCAAAGTACATGAAGCCAGCCACGATGACTTTGTAATCTTTGAAGACATTGCCAACGTCCTTGGCGGTAATGGAGCGTTCGACAGCTGAGCGGCCCTGATCCTTCTGAAGGCGAGCTGCGACATAAGCCTTTTCGTCCTCGGCGAGCCATTTGGAGTCCTCTGGGAAGCTGGGGATGAGGAAGAAGAACAGGAAGGACACGGCGACTGTGAGGGCGCCTTCGAGGATGACTGTAGATGTGGTCAGCCTTTGTTATGCGCTGACATGTTGAAAAGTACTTACAGATCCATCTCCATCCTTGGTAGCCTTGCAGACTGTGTTCGAGAAATGTTAGTATTCACTCGTGAGCGCAGCGATCTGAAACGAAGCTCTGACCACGTAAGCCGAGTTCTGTGACTTCACTTACCCGTCCATCTTTCCAATAGCCGCCGCCAGCAACCCACCGAATGCACCAGCCAGAGTCGTAGACGAGAAGAAAAACGTGTACCGCTTCTGCGCCTCGTGTCTCCGGTACCACATTCCGATCAAGTAAAAGCATCCCGGAAACATGCCCGTTTCGAAGAGTCCGAGAAAGAATCTTGTAACCAGCAGAGATTCATAGTTCTTCACAAGACCTTGCATGATGGTGACGAACCCGAAGAGGAACATGTTCAAACTAAGCCAGACATTTGGTCGGAATTTCTTGAGAAGGATGTTGCTCGGGATTTCGAAGCTGGGGGGAGAAGTCGTGTTAGCAACATCTTTGATCAATGCAGTATATTACATGAACGTACAGCACGTAAGGCACGAAGAAGATAACCAACGCTGTGTTGTATTCGTTTCCTTCAAGCCCCAACTCCTTGGAAAGTCCGAGGACATTTGCATTGGCGATGTTGACTCGATCCAAGAACGCCAACAGGTAGAGAATGCACAAGACCGGGATGATGTGGATATCGATGCGAGTTACCAACTTGCGCTCTGTGGTGTGCGGCGGACATTCGACGTGCAGGTCTTCATCGTAGCCTTCCGGTTGGTAGGTGATGTCGTTGGGCTGCTCGAAACGTTCCGATGAAGTCGGCGAATGAGCGGCCTTCTCGTCGGATGAGCTGAACGGCAGCCGCATCTTGTCTCATGCGTCGATCTGTTGAGCTCGAGTCCAGGGGGATGGCAAGACGCTGAAGTTGGATTTGATGAGCCAGTCCAGTAGTGCAGGATACGTCAGCAGAGTCACTGAAACGAGGCTGAACGAACAAGCTCGCGCAAGCCCGTCCACGCGATTTCGAAGACTTTGATGGTGGCGCTATTTCCAGGCGTGCGAGACACAAGAGGTGAACCAGACCTCAGAACATCCGTATTTGGAAAAATTCAAAGAATCATGAAATGTTGAAAGACTCGGCAGAAAAGTCGCAGAGAGCTTCTTCGGCCGGCGACACGACGTGCATGCCCTCTGCGCTCGCGTGCCACGCATGGAAATGTAACCGTGGCACCTGGTGCTGGCGGAAGAGCAGATCCTCTCCTCATTCTGGCGCCGACAAGCGAGATTGTGGAGAAGAAGGGCGGAGAGTGCTGCACCTGATTCGCCGACGTCGGAGCTTGGGGCTCCGTTCCCTCGTGTCGTTTTCCTTGCGGCACGTTTGGTTCGGCTTGAAAAGATGGACTTCGGTGTCGGATCCGGGAGGCGGAAAGAGGTCCACGATGTCGTGCTTTGTGACTTGAAGGAGACTCTTGATGGTTTGCATGGAACATTGTCAGCAGGAAGATGTGGGGCTATACCAAGACCACTCGATGAGTCGGAAGGTACGCGACATGCTCCACACAATGCCTACCGCTTGGCAGTCGCGTGCATAGAAGGTCATCATTTACAACGTACTTTGCAGTGCACAGTGATGGAAGGTGAGAAGAAAGCGTGGTGTCTCCCTGTCCGAGACCATAATTTGCGCTATGGCGAATGCGAAAGCATAATCTGCATGCTAACGACATGGGATGGGCTATTCTGACCATCTCAACTGATGCACGCGATTGTCATTGACTCCCAATCTAGCCAACGACGACCAACTTGATCTTTTCAGCCACAGGAACCACCTTCCCGTGACCCAGCAGGTCACCTCTTCTTGCCATCGATCTCCCAATCCAGGCTTCTGCCACTACTTGATTCTCTCCGCGGTATTCCAATCAACGTCCTCGACTTTTCTCACCAGCCCCGTCAAATCCGCCATCTTTAGTTCGCTAGACACGATTGTTAGACTTCATGCGCAAAAGATGCGGGGGGTAATGCTAGCGGATGATTTGATGTCTGAAGATCTTGGGAGGAAGAATTGAAGGAGCGTGCAGCAGAGAACAGTAAAATGTGATGGGGCCATTAGCTACTCACCCTGACCTGATAGTAGTCAAAATCTGACCCATCGCCGCCTCGACGTCCTGCAACAGCTGGTCTTGACAAGCTCGAAGTCGCTGGAATTGTCGTTCTGTCATGGAAGAGATTTCCAGCAATGGAATGATACAGCCATGCCTCCGACTCTGATATCTAGCTGGGGTACTGCCGTTCTGGAGAGTTACATCGATCGTCGCCCAACGAAACTTGGATGCACGATTGGTAGAGCTGAAATCGAGATGCAGATTGCGGAGACGCGCGAGGTCTATCTCGCTCAGGTTGTAGAGGAAAAGGAGCGTTTCTGGTGCCATGGCGAGTGTAGATCTGGTATTGGGAGTTGTAGCAGGCCGAAAGATGAAGCTCAACTCGAAACGCTTGGTCGTATAGAAGTGCCCCAGAACCTCTTCCCTCATTTCTCTACTTATCCTAGACAGACGTCAGGATATTTTCTTAGAAAGATTCAACATGCGACAATTGGAATTACCTCGCCAATGGCGGTTGAGTGGGCCGACATACGACGTCTGGGAAGCTGGCGAAGTACAAATCATATACTTTAAGCCTCAACTCGGGAGGGAGGTCCATGAATTTGCCAAACTGAGGGGAAGCGTCGGCGCTACAGAGCATCTCCTTGAGCTATGGAATACCGGTCAGCGTTGGGCAAGATCTTCGATCCCTGTACAAGAACGGTGGTGTACCCCTTTCAGCGATGCCTGCTCCCACCCCGGCAGTTCACGACCTTGGGCAAATTTTCGTAGGCTCTTCTTGTCCAACGAGCGATAGTCAGGCCGCGAAGTCCACGCATTCTTGGCAACCTCGAGCATTCGAGCTTTGGTCCACGATTGAGGACAGTGATATCCAAGCTTCCGAAGGTGATCGCCGAGTTCAAAATGACCATAATGGTCGTAAGCAGTAAAGCGCCAGTACGAATCGTCAGCGCGCTCCATGTTCTCGTCCGAGGCGATGCCAATTTACCCTGTCAAGTAGATATGAGTATGTGTTCTGCGTCAATTAATGCTGTCGGGCTGTATTCGTAGGCTCGTGTTTTCGTTGTATTGCAGGAGAGTCGAGCTGGGGCACGCCTTCGCGAGGAGCCTCTGTGGTATCGGCGCAGAAATAGCTGGTAACGCGAGATCGAAGATTGAACTAAGGAGAGTGGCTATCTGACAAGCAATCAATGTTCTCAGTTCGATGTTCCACCAGGACAAGCGATACATGGTGTGTTGATATGGCTCAGAAGGGTAAGACTCAGAGACAACCATGTCTTACGTGGAATCTCAGCGCACGGTTTCTTTATGATCAAGCTCAAAGTCTTTGAACGAGAACTGAACATGGTGTCAGGGGGAGGATTTGCTTGTTTGCTGGAAAGTCTGTCTCACTACTCCGCAGTGAATGTAGTCCGCAGGTTCAGGAAGCTTCACATTGCTGAAACTCGTTGAGACAGCGTCCCATCATGCTTTAGGAGAAGTTCAAGATATATTGAACTGGCAAGCCGTGAGTTTGGAACCAAGAATCGCTCAGAGACCGTGAATTGGGATTAAGCCTGCGCTCCAGGTCAGCATCGCGCTGTGAGTAAGGCAGTGCTAAGAGCACCTATTTCCACACCGGCATAGACCAAAGTTTCCACACTGCCCTTTCCCGCATGTAAAACGCGGAAATCGTGCCAAATCTCCAGGGAAATCATGTCGACTCAGTATCCATGTTCCTCGGAGCCCTCAAGGCACGACGGATGGTCCTTCGCTTAGCAGCTTCAGCTCTTGCACAGCTGCGCGCGTATTCATCGAAGCTCGACTCTCGCGCATAGTGCAGACTCTTCCAAATTGCATATCCGATTTTATTCATGTCCTGTACAACCAAATTATACTTTCCCTCTCTGTCCATGATCTTCTGGCATATTTCTCCAACCCCGCGCAGAGCATCTAATTGCGATGAATGCAGATGTATAACGGTGTCTTGTTCTGTAGCTCCGTCAGGAGCAAAGTCGACGCTGCAGTCGGTTCCTTTTTGGCTGAACTTGATACAAATTGGCGGTATCAAGCAGGATTTCTGGTTGGCAGCGTCGATGTTTTTCGTATTCCAGTCTGTGACTACAACTTGTAGTTTGGTGATGCAACCGATGAGTTCGGGCGATGTGCGGGCGAAATATGTTTCCATCTGCGGCCCCATCGCCAACATGGAGCAGGGTAGAGAGTCACGCGCCGGGCACCCAAGCCAGAGTAGCAGGCGAAATGTGCATTCGCTATAGAAAAGCTTCAACGTCTCGGCACGAAGTTGCTTACTGGCACAAGCAATCGCTGGTTGGATGGGCGCATACAGCGGTCGCTTGAAGTCCGCGAAGTATAGAGCATAGATATGGTTGCGCAATTCTCCTGGCAGCAAGAAGAATGTAGTGAGATTCTGCTGATCGTCTGCTCGCTCAGGAGCCTCAGTGAGATCTTCTCTGGCGTGCTCTTTCGCTCCTGACACGTTCTTGGGCATTTCAAGACCTCTGGCTCCGATAAAGCTTCGCAGCTCGTCATCACTACAATGGGCGTATTCGAGCAAACCGAGCTTGGAGCGTGAGAAGTACTTGCGGATTTGGTGATCGCTTGGGTCAGATACAATTTGTGCTTCAGGTTCGTTTAGCACATCCTTGACTTGGTCCACCGACAGGTGGGAGTCGCTTGGGACTTTCCAGTAATTATAATGGAGGTTCGCTTGGTCTGCCATGATGGACAGCGATACTTGTGATCGGCAATGCAGTTAGTTGGTGATGGGTAGGAGGTTGTTGCGCATGACGCTGCGAATGAAGAGGCGCGCAGCGACCGAGATAGTATGATGTCAGGCGACCATAATCGAGGAACCTGCAACCAAGTACGTGTGCACTCACTTCCGTAAGGACAGCTGAAAGTGAGGCACCCGTTGAACGTAAAGTTTGATAGTAATACGTACGCATATTCACTAACTGCGCCTTCGCAATCATTCTCGACCACTCCTCAACGCCATGCTGTAGAAAACGCCGCTCTCAATGCTGCGCAGGTGGAGTGTATCGTCTACCACATCCGAACTTATAAATGCCGCTGTGTTATGCAAGGCCGCCCGTATGTGCACATCGTTTTCCAACCACATAGTGACGCCCATTCTACTCGTGCCGTCCTCGCTTCACTGTCATCTCTCAGCCGCTCTCTTCCTGCAGCGCCCTTCCTTCTTCCTGTAGCTTGCCAATTGCAGCTTTGATTGACTCGAAAGTCAGCATCGTCGTCATTGCGGCAGGAACTGCTCGAATCATGTTTGTTCCCATGCCGTTATAAAATGCCCGCCACCCTTCCTCCTTTAGTATAATGCGAAAGGTGTCCAGCACGCCTCGATAACGCGGCTGATACGGCACGCCGTCAGTATTCGCAATTCTCCTCGAACCGGATATACTCTGACTGTGTCTACCTACACCATTGTGCGCGTACTCCGGGTGCAGCCTCTGCTGGGTCTGCAGTCGTGTGCGGAGTACTTCATGGGGATATGTCGCGGATGTGGCGCAGACCTTACTAAGAAAGGTTGCAGCCAAAATGCCAAATGTGTTCTGTGCTTCCGAAGCGGACGCAGAAGTAGCTCCCATTTCGACACCTGTGAACTGTTGTTTGAAGTACTCGTACAATGGGAACTGAATCGCAACGTGGGTAAGTCCGAGGAGGGCCGGTGCAAGTCCCGAGTAAAACGCCGCCAGACCTTCAGACCTGTACATCTGTCGAGCAGCATCAAGTGTGCTGGAGTAGTGCCAGGGTGTTCGGTGGCCGTCAGACGCGGTGCGTGATATTTGCGACATCAGTCGAGTCTTGATCACCCAGATAGGATTGGTCGTGATGGTACTGCATGCTCCAGCTGTAACCGATGCATAAACTCTGGCCAGCCACTTGTCTCTATTCGTTTCGCCGTAGCCATGTGCGTAGAAATATTCCCGACTACTGTCATATACGGCCATATAGACAGCCCATGTTGGCAGATACCCGAGCAGCATCGGTCCCAGTCCGCGATACATGCCTTTCACTCCATCTTGCCGAATGATAGCCCTCGCAGTTCCAATCATACCACGGTATACTGCACTGGCAGGCGGACCTTTCGATTGCAAGTTCGGGTTCAGGAAGGAGCCTTGTGCCTGCAATTTCGTCTTGATCACGTCCAGTGGACATGTGACAATACCGCTCGCCATGCCGGCCATTGCCCCCGAGAACGAGTTTATGCTCGCATTGGATAGCCTCGTCGACCATATTGCGAGCTTCGGGTACGGCGAACGCTGCACCAATGTGGATCTTGTGTATTGGCCGCCATCGGATTGTGAAGACATGGCAGAACTCGGCGGGTCCTGCATAGCCCGGAGAGGGCACTATCGTAGGGAGTATATCCTCACGATCATACTCGGAGCGATGTATTCCAGGTGAAGGAAGAGCGGCGGTTGCACAATATTCTGTTGAGTGGGTGGTCGGGTCGTTATCGTGCGAGCGGCGGGGTCGGATGGAACGATGGGCAGTCCCGTGATCACAGGCGAGTCGCTGAGGGTTGGTCGCACAATGCAGTCGTGTTCATAGGCGTCAGAGGGGAAGGGATGGTGTGTATGTGTCGGTGTCGGCAGAGCGGGCAAAGTGAGAGTGGTCGCGAGGGTGGAGACACGGCCTTCTTCGAGCTGTGACGTTCGGGTTTGGTGCTTTGTTGCTCACCTCAAGCTTTCGTCCGCCGGCGAATGCCCTGAACCGTGAGCCGAACCGTGCGAGCCAATCAGGGCAAGCTATTCTTCTGACACTCAATGTCGAGAAAGTCTGGCTTCATATCATCATCCAACAGCACGACATCCCCACCGCCGCACGAAACTCACGCCGCTCGCAATCATGTCGGTCCCGTCGCTCGCCCCCTATATCATGAAGCGGCCATGGCTGCACAAGTGGATGAAGCCATTGAGCCAGTGGTACTTTGACAACGCCGGATACAGGAAGCTGGGTTTGAGGTAGGGCGCCACGGAGAAGAGGAGGATGGGACCACATTGGACGCAAATACAAGCAGAGAGGAGTGTAGCACATGTGGCTAACACATCGGCTACTACAGGGCCGATGATCTGATTCCAGAGGAGAGCCCAGAGGCACAGCTTGCGCTCAAGCGTCTTTCACCTAAGGAGGCATACGACCGTGTCTTCCGCATGCGAAGAGCATTCCAGGTAATACAGGAGCACGAGCTCGAGGTTGTAAAGGACAGCAGGGCTGATTTATGGACAGTGCTCGCTCGCGCATCAACTTCTCCCCAAGGAGGAATGGACCAAGCCAGAAGATGTATGTGCGGACCGCAGATGGTGCAAGCGCATTGGCTATTAGCGTCAACAATGAGACCCAGAGTGCTGACTTGTGTGCAGGATTACCCTTACCTATCACCAATCTTGAAGCAGATCGAGGTGGAGACCACGGAGCGCGAGGACCTCGAGAACCTGCAAATTACCAAGCCCAAGGCCAAGTAGAGAACCTGTATACTGGTGGCAGAAGTAACACGAGGTACGGAGCAAGACAACATGTGTATATATTGCAGCGCGCAGAAGTTCACAGCCTCGCTTTTGCTCAGGCTGGCATAGAGCAGAGGAATGATTGTATCAACACTACAACGATCCATCTCACGCCAGCAGCTTTACCCTTCCCGAGCGATGCGGTTGCATGTCTTGTGCATCCTTGCAACACAATGTCGAATGGGCGCTGTCGATGACATTTCTTCCCATTTTGGCCACAGCGCACATGACTTCGCGTTCGGACGCGCCGATCTGCGTCATTAGGCTGCAATGCGCATCTCCTTTTACCATCTCACTCGTACATTGCTGCGCAACTCATCAGCTCTGGCTCATCTTGAGACTTTCTGCAATAGAATAGTTCTGGCTCAGTTGCGCTTGTGTTGGCGCATAGCAACGCTTCAATTGGTCGGTGCGTCCGTGCCCGCCACTCGACGATTCACGTTACCTCGCCTGTCGAGCACAAGAACCGACAGAACCATCACGATGTCTTTGAGAAGATCAACCCGTGTTTCGAGCAAAGCAGTTCCAGACGAAGCTCCTAATGGCAAGCATGACCCGTTGCCCGCGTCGATGCCAGCCAAGCGAGGGCGCAAGCGCAAGTCCACAGAAGAACAGGTAGAGTCCGCGATCCAGGCGATTGCGAACACTACTAAGACCGCGAAGGACGTGAAATCAATGCTTCCACCTCCCGCGACTCCAAAGAGCAAGCGTAGAAAAGTGACCCAAGATGCCGACGTCAAGCCGCCACCTTTCACGCCTACCCCATCAGCAATAGGACTCATGACGAAGAACAGCGGCCAAAGCCAGAACTACAGCACAGGCGACATCGACGACCCAGCCCCTCCTGCTACCAGGCCAGTCCACAAACACCACACAAACGCAACCCTGGTAACACCTGGCGGAACCCAGCTGCAACCAGCCTACTCCAACTTCGAAGAAGCCTCCCCCTCCAAACCCGGAACCCACAAACCCACCTCCAAAACCCTCCTAGACTCAGCCTGCGCCCACCTAATCAAAATCGATTCCACCCTGACCAAAAAACTCAAACCCGTAATCGAACAACACCACTGCCACGTCTTCTCCCCCGAAGGTCTCGCCGAGAAAATCGACCCCTTCCGAAGTCTCTCAAGCGGAATCATGGCCCAACAAGTCTCCGGCGCCGCAGCCTCCTCCATCAAAAATAAATTCATCGCTCTCTTCCCTCCTGAATCCTGCCCAAATGGCTTTCCACCACCAGCTCTTGTCGCAGCTACGGACATCGCAACGCTCCGGAATGCGGGTCTCAGTCAACGTAAAGCGGAATATATTCAAGGTCTTGCTCAGAAATTCGATTCGGGGGAGATTACGACGCAACAGCTTATGACAGGATCAGATGAGGAAGTCATGAAGACTTTGGTCGCAGTGAGAGGGTTGGGAGCGTGGTCAGTGGAAATGTTCATGTGTTTCGGACTCAAGCGGCTAGATGTGTTCAGCACGGGCGATTTGGGTGTGCAGAGGGGAATGGCAGCTTACATCGGTAGGGATGTGGGAAAACTCAAGGCCAAAGGTGGTGGGAAATGGAAGTATATGAGTGAGAAGGATATGTTGGAGCTTGCGGAGAATTTCAGGCCGTATAGGTATGTGCTGTCTTTATCTTGTTGTGTGGGTCTTGACTCGGGAACCTCGGAGCGATTGAGTGGAAACAAACTAACTGAGGGAACAGGAGTCTTTTTATGTGGTATATGTGGCGAATCGAGAATGTGTCGACAGCGGCGATTGAGGATAATGCTGAGGAGTAGAGACGCGTTTACAGCTAGTTGCTGGAGGAGTTATTGGTAGACGATGATAACCAGATTACACTTCCGTCTACAGCTCTTGTACGGGGAACAATCCTTCTTTGCATTCTAATTTTCGCCTTCACAGGACATGAACAGCGGCTTGACATTCGTGCAACAACAAGACCACCTTTCCACATACTTCAATTCGCTTAATCGCCCACTTGGTAGCACGGGAAGGACGAACATTTGAGCTTTTTGTCAAAATTCCTACGCCATATCGACGTTCTTCTAATATAATGTAAATACATATCGCAATAACAATCCCGCAAAGCGCCTCGGGCAATGCAAGCAAAGAACAACTCTGCGCACGAGGACTTTTTCCGCGCGACGTTCATCATGAAAATCTCTATCTGGTTTTGACTGCGTTTCTCTCTCCTGTTTTTTTTTTGGAAGTCCCTCTCAACTGCAATTCAACTTAGGCGTTCGCTGGAGAGTCCTTTCCGATTGTTGGGTTGTTACCCGAGTTCATCGGCACATCTGAGTCGAGGATTTCGCTGGGTTTATCTGTGTTCGAGTAGTCAGCATCGGCTCTTCGGTTTCTCCTTGGTATTGGATTCGCAACTCACCATGGCGAGCATAAAGATGGTACTCTTCATCCTCATACTTTCCAACCTTCCCTTCCTCAACCTCCTTCCTTGTCAAGACTTGCTTCGACTTTGGCAGGCCCATAGAGACCAAGAATGACATGGTATCCTTCCATTCTCTTTCCTTTCTTTTCTTGCTCCACTTGAGCTCTTCTCCCATGATGTCAATGACCTGTGGCAGAGCCTCTACAGCAGCTTGTGCGTTGAGGAAAGCCAATCTGGTTCGTCGTGCGAGCACATCGACGGCGGACTGGGCGTATTCGTGGCGGACGGCGTAACGGATCTCGCCGTCGACGTAAGGGTACAGCTCAGAGATACGGGTACCTCGGACGGGGAAACGGTTCTCGGTTGGAGCGCAGAGGGCGGCGACGGTCCAGGCCCTGTCACCGTAGTCGATGCACAAGTGCTTTGCGACTTCGGTCTCGAGGCCGTAGTGCTGGATGACGTTGATGAAGAGAGTCTTGGAGAAGCCGTGAGCACCAATCAAGCGCAGAGCGTGTGTTTTGCAACCTCCATCAAGTTCGAGGTTCTCGTGGAAGCCTTCCACGCCCGAGACAAGAGGCGGGTTGGCAACGCCCTTTGGCTTGAGGCCGAATTGTGTGATTGCTTCATCGACAGCCTCCTCAGCCATTTGACGGTACGTGGTCCACTTGCCACCAGAAATGGTAAGCAAGCCAGATTCAGAAGTAGTGACCAGGTGGTTGCGCACAAGACCCTCAGACTTGGCCTTGTTCGGATCGCGGACGAGAGGACGAATACCTGACCAAGCGGCAAGAACATCACCGCGGCGGACATTGATCTCGGGTTGCAGGTAGTTTTGGACTTCCTTCAAGATCCAGTCAATCTCCTTCTCCTGTGCAACTGGGTTCGGCTCGATTGGGCAAGGCGCATCAGTGGTACCAGCGATGGTGTTCCCTTGCCATGGCAAGAAGAAGATCACACGGCCGTCAGAGGTGCGAGGATCGATGAGACCCATATTCGAAGGCGAGTAGTATCCAGGCAGAATGACGTGAACACCAGAGCTGGGAGCAACGATCTCAGAAACTTGTTGGTCGTCCATCTTGCGAAGCGAGTCGGTGAAGGGTCCAGTTGCGTTGATGATTCCCTTTGCCTTGATCGAGAATTCTTCGGGAGTCTTGCCATCCTTGTCCTGAATGAGATCCTTGACTCTTGCGCCACAGAGCTTGCCGTTGGCGTCCTTTTCAAGACTAGTGACCTCCATGTGGTTCACAAGAGTAGCGCCGTACAGAGCAGCAGTCATAGCCAGAGAGATGTTCATGCGAGAATCGTTGTGTGCACCATCGTAGTAGACCAGAGCACCCCAGAGGTTCTCCCTCTTGAGCATGGGGAAGGCATCCAGCGCCTTACTCTTGGTCAAGAAGTACGAGGTTTCAATGTTTTCGGATCCAGCGAGGAAATCGTAGAACTTGGTTCCAGCCCAGAAGTAAGGTGCTTGCCACCACTTGTTGACGGGAATCATGATCGGGAGCCATTGCGACAGATGAGGAGCGGTGTCGAGGAAGTATCTTCGCTCGCGGAGAGCTTCCTTGACCAGTTTGTATTGGTTTAAATCCAGTTCGAAGACAGCCTTTTCGAGATACCGCACGCCTCCGTGGACGAGCTTGGTACTCTTACTGCTTGTCCCCGCAGCGAAATCATCCTTTTCGACCAGCGCGACCTTCAGGCCTCGAGATGCAGCATCCAGCGCGATACCAGTTCCCGTGGCACCGCCTCCGACGACCAGAAGATCATACTCTGCGCCACCTTCGCTGTTTGTCTGCAGCTCTTGCCCCAACGCTTCCTTGACCTTGTTCTTGGCCTGGGTGAAGGCGGCACCCGCGCTGGCTTTCAGATCATCAATCTGCTCGCTCCTGCTCTTGACGCGCGGGAAGCTTGGTGGGCGGAAGACTCCTCCCTCGCCATATGTCGGTGGTGGTACAGCCGCAGCTTCTAAGCCGGGCACGTCTCGAGGTCGGTAGACAAAGTAGAGCGTGCCGGCGCCGACGGCACCAACACCGGCGGCGGCTCCAGCATAGCGCAGCAACGTGCGTCCGCGACTCCGGGCTGCCATCCTCTATGGCTCAAAGAAAGGAGTTGGAAGGGAGCGAAAGGCGTCGTATATGCGATTCGGGAAGTGGTCTGGCTCCTCCGAGCGCTCCACCGCAGTCAGCTCCACCGTTACGGCGTGATGATGAATTGGGCGACGATGATGTCTGGGGTGTCACTTCGGGATTGCTGCGGTCAATTCATTGTTGGCGGAGAAGAATGGGTGCGTGATGCAATGGGGGCGCGCGCGGTGGTCCCCCAACGACCGCAGAACAAGTTCTTTTTGCTCGTACTCTGATCCTGTCTACGTTGCGCTGCTCTGCGTCACCTTGCCGATGCTGCATTCTGCCGAGCTCCGTTGTCACATGCAAGGGTCGCACGTGCGAGACTTGAGCCTCATCAGAAATGGCGCCGATCGCTCCAAGGTCACAAGGAGTCGAAGATTCTGCTTCATCCAAGCCAAAACGTGCACTGTGTCGAGGGCAGACTGATCACTCCATGTCCGCATCATCGAGATGCAGACCCGCGCTAAGCACGCGTATCGCCGAATTGCCTAATCGAGACTTGCCAGCAGCGACAGCGAGCATGGACTCCTGGACACTGCCAACAACCTCACCTGCTGCTCTTATGCACACTGACAGCCGAATAGAAGCGACAATATCAACCAGGACACCTGCGCATGTCAGCTCTGCCCGATCATGACCGGTAACCGGATGTCTCATTTTCCGGCATGGCAGCAGTCCCCAATCCTTGTGCGACAAACGTTCTCCAGGACGCCAACATGTGCATTTCCTGCTCTGATCACAGCCACAACCATCATTATCAGCATCAATATACAGTCGTCAAATTCTTCCGCCAGATCATTGTCCCGAACTCCGCCACCTTCACAAGAGAAAAGAGTGCAGGCAAGCGTGCGAGCGCATCACACTTTACTGATCAAGCTCCCAAGCCGCGAAGGAAGGCGCATACCAAGACGCTTAACCTCCTCTCCTCGCCCCTCCGCAGATTAGCGTTCCATCCGCCCCCAGCTTCATTTCCCGGTCAACAATAACGACAAGACTTCTGGGCATTCAATTGAGGCTTGCAGATGTCTCCTTGGCAAAACAGTTGGCGGCATGTACACAGTGACTCGCGCGTCACCTCGCGTTCTTTGCCTCCTCCGCGGCGAACCGTGTACGAGGAGAATCCTTGCATCAGAGATCACGAATCTGGAAAGCTCTGCTGCTTTGCTGCTTCGCTGCGCCAGGATTGGGATCTGGAATCGCGATGTGCTGTGCGGGGAGAGGTGCTTCCTGCAATTGTCCCTGTTCCGGTCGTTCGCTACTGAAGAGTCCAATGGTACTTTCAACGGTAAGCTCTTTCTTGCTCGTGTGCCACAACATCGTCACCCAGTTTTCGCTTCGCACGATATGCTTCAAGGTTCCCCAAAGATTTCATGCAGGAAACGTGCATACACTTTTTTTTTGTGGAGAGCTCGAGCTCCGCAAAAGGTACCTCACGTTCTCAACTCTGAAGGTCTGAACTCTGAGGATCCGTCGCGTGCCGGACACAATGGCGCAACTTCGTAGGGGAAACACAGTAGCAGCAGCAAAGAAGTAGAATATGATCGCTACAGAACTGTATCCTGCAAGCGTAGTAGAAGCGAAGAGAGAGAACACATCTGTGATCGGCGTGGTAGTAATATTTCGTAACCATACATTAAGAACTGAGCGTATCGCCTGTAGCTACGAGCTGGTCTTTTTTATCGCCGTCCGTACGTCGTCCAATACACGACCATGCCGGTGATGGGCCTGTTCATCCTCCACCACACCATCGGGTTATAGATACGAAATAAGTATGTCTGCGTATGTGAAATCATACGCATGCTGTACAACATCTCATTTTTTCAAACAACAACAACATTGACAGTGCTCCTCGTCCTAGAACTGCCGGTGAAGGCGTCTAGTATGCGAGCTGGCCACGGACGGCACCAGCAGTGGCGTTGATGCCCTGGGATTGGTCGGCGAAGTCGGTGTGGACATCAGCGTTGAATCCCTTAGGGTTGGCCTCGATCTGAGCGAGGCGGAAGCCGGCACCAGTGTCGGCCATGGTCATGTTGTTGACGACACCAGTGGTGAATGGACCAGTCAAGCAGCCGACGGAGACGCGGTAGTTCTTGCCAGCAACTGGCTGTGGGTTGGGGAAAGCGATTCTTGGTGGGCCGGACTGGCCGCGGGCAGACTCGTGGATGTGGGTGGCGGTCCTGGCTGGAGAGACGTACTCGCCACGGATGTTGTAGAGGCGGATGTAGTAGCAGATGGTGTCGAGCTCGCTGTTGATGCCGAGGTCGTAGAAGCCGACGGCGCCTGGGAGACCGCCAGTCTTTGCGTTCATCATGTTGACGACCTCCTCTGGGACAGCCTTGACGCGGTAGGTGCTGGTGAATGGGATTGGGAAGCCCTTGGCGCCCTGGACGGAGGTCAGTCATGTTCGAAGTTTCCTACGATGAACGCTTGAATCTCACCTTGTAGTATCCATTCTTGTCGCAGTCCTTGTCGTAAGTTGGCTTGCTTGGGGTGCCATTGTACTTCTTGCTAGCCTCTGGGGCGGCAGCGGCAAAGCCGGCGAGGACAGATGCGCAGATCACGGAGACCTTCATTATGAATTATGTGTGTAGTAAATTCGTTTGGATGGGATGTCAACGAGTGTGTTGTTGTGAAATGCGATGCTGCTGGATGAGAGAAGTAGTAGAAGACCAGCAGACGCAAGGTACTTATGCCCGAGATTCGATCTCCTATTACGGTTGCGCCCAAAGTTACGCGGATGCGACTGGTACACGATATCCACACATGGCGCTGTGCAGGCCAAGTCTCCAAGAGCCACGATGACGATCGACGCGTGCCCATGGACTGGCTACATTTGGAATTTCTGGGCACAACACCACCGAATAATGCTTGCCGCGATGGAATGCGTTTTAGCCCGTCTCATGCGGAAGACTCATCATCCGCGGAAGCCTCGACATGCCACAGTATTGGCGTCTTAGGCGCAGAGTCTGTGGCGAGACATCAGCAGAATGGCGAGGATGGTCCAGTATGCCGACGTCGAAGTATGGCAGCCAGGATCGTGCCGCTCACCATGACCAATGCCGCCCAACGCTGCCAATGCCGCCTAAGACGCTATCTGACTGGTTACAGTTTGGTGGAAAGTAGGCTTTGCTGGGACAACGACCAGATGCAGAGGCCAAGACCACTCTATAGGGTAGGCGTGTTAGAATAGAGTTTGGAATGATGTCTCAAAAGGGCCTCGCGCCTTGGCCCTAAGCATTCCTCACGCTAGCGCGCGGAGTGACGATAGAGCCCAGATCGTTGCCCGTACCGTCTTGTCAGCAACGCTTGGGAGTCAGCCACTGGAACCCATGAACGCCAAGAGGATGCCTTTCGATTGACCGGCAGTGCCCTGGTTGTGATCGACGACCTTGTTGATGAGGAATCGTGCGAGCGGGAAGAACCTCACTCAATTATGTTAGACATACGTCGCAAAGTCTACGCTCTACAATCCAGCTCTGCAGCGTGAGAGTCCAGCCCAAATACGACGGTTGCCGTAATTCGCAATTTACAGGATGGAACAGCCGCCGGGAGGCTGCAGAATGCAGTCCAGACTGTCCAGATGCCCGCGGACCGTGGCTTGGACGAGTCGGGATGACATGACCGAGTGTTGAGCATTAGGTGCTTGGGTGCATATACAAGCGCTGACCATTAAAGGGTAGCTTTGATAGTGACCGGTGCTTTCAAGCCTGCTCATTGAGCGACTGTATAGAACCCTGCTCGGCCGCTTTATCACGCGCTTGAGCGGTACCCAGGATGAACGCGCTAGTCTCAACAGTTGGGCGAACATCGCTGTTGTCTCGCCCGATAAATGCAGCAGCCCGTCTTTCAATCGCTTCGAATCCGTTGCGACCATGTCGTGGTCGTGATCCTCTGACATGCTCGCTAGTGCATCAGAGTACATGCCAAGCGCCAAGGCCGCGAATCGATCAAAGACCACAGCTACAGCTGCAGGGAAGGACTATAGCTACCTGCGGGTCATCCATCTGACAAGCGCCAAGAGCCTCGAGATGTTGAAGATATTCAACGACGACGTACTTCGCCTCACTGGCGCACACTTGCGGTCACCCGCCAAGAACAATGCGAACGAGCTGGTCGGCCATCGATCGACCGAGTGTGCTGGCGGTTGCCTTCGCCTTCAGAATGCGTGCCGCATCCTTCAGCACTCGCGCCGCAGCATCGGGGCCAGAGAGGACACCGACACCAGCAAGCTGTGGTCTGCAGCCAGTATTATGGGCGAACCAGCGTTGCGCCAATGACGATTCGAAGCCTTGATCGACGCGGATGCTCTCACCCGGAGAAGCTCTCTGCGACTCTTCGGCACTCGTGTCGCGCTCTGGCGCGACCAGTTTGACCCAGGCCCAGATGTACAACGAGGCCGCGAGGAAGGCTTGGAGGTCACATCTCGGTACACTTCGCACAGCTCGGAAATGTGAATACAGCCTGCCAGCATAGAGCAACGTGATCCGAGCCCGGGCCTCATCGCCAGAGAGAATGCCTGTCAGCTCATGGATCGCCTGGCTTTGAGTTTGACGACCAGGTCTCAAGCCGGAAGCCACGCAAAGGTTGCTGAATGGTGTAAAGCGAAGGATTGACATCAAGTGGAAGGAGACCTCGAAGTCGCCGCGAGGTCGCGAATGGGCATTCTCCTCGAAGCGTTCCATGTCCGCATCCAGGCATTTGTGAATCACCGAGCCATCACTGCGATCATTGGCGTTGATGCGTGGCTTGATCCAGATTGCGTAAGTTTCTGTCAAACGTTTGTGAGCTACTAGCAATGTGAGTAGAAGTTGTAAAAACGCTGCATCGCTGAGCTCCTTCACAATAGTCGAGGTCACGGGGCCCTGCGAGATCACGGCTGCGATGCTGGACTGAGAAGTGTGATCTGGACAACGTTAGGAGAACAGGAGTACGAATGCTGGATGACGAACATACCCCTCTCAAGCTCCTGCTGCCACTCCGCAGCCGTGGGGCATGACCAGAGGCGTTCGTGGCATGGAAAGGTGCTCGTTAGCTCCCCGGTGTCCATTGTCGGTGGCATATCGAAGGTGACGTATTGCAGGCACTCGAAGTTCCAGACAGTGGCAACATATCTTCTCTCCTGTTCAAGCAAGGCCCATTGCTTCCAAGCGCTATCAAGACTTTGATCGGGATCGACGGTGGGACGTTTGGCTGCCAGTTTCCGGCACGTGGTGACGAGCAAGGACCGATGATACTGAAGGAACAGCAAATGGTCTTGTGAACCATCGTACAGTAGCAAGTGGGAGAATATCAAGACACTCTGGGTGGTGGAAATGGACCCAATGTCGGGCGAGTAGGTCATCTGGACAAGTTAGTGACACATCGAACGACCCAAATTGGACGTACTCACAGTGAGAGAGATCGCACGCATCGCGAGGTGCTCAAACATTGCCATCAGCTGGATCGAGCAGAGCTCCGAGTGCTCACATCCAACAGCAGCCACGGCAAGGACTAGATGCCAATGGTCCTCGGAAGGTGTGAAAGTGGCTTTGTGGAGCAGAGGCAGTTTCGCGTGATGATATTCGAAGTACAGTTGAACGAACGCATTCAAGGCATCGATGCCGGGTAAAGCTGCATGAGCTGATGATCGCAATCGCTGATCTTCGTAAAAGGCTGCAATCCTGCTATAGGTGGCTGCCGGCAATCGTGGAACGTGTCCAAAGTCCTCGGCCGCGAAGATGTCGGCATCACTGTGTGGTGGCACATGAAGCTGAAGGGAAGCTCGTCGGGATGAATTCACTGATGGTGTGTTCGCATGAGCAGAACTCAGCCTGTGGCTGTGTGAAGTCGATGTGGCTTGTAAGTCTGACTGGTCGTTGGCCTCGATTGAAGGATAGATTGAGGAACCAGGGGCAGGATGTGCATTGACAGCAGCATAGACTTCCGCGATCGATGCTCTCCGTGCTTCTCTTCTTGCTTCCACAAACCGATCGTGATCATTGTTGAACCAGGTACTGCTTCCAGTTTCGACGGGCTCGGTCTTGGTGCGCATTCTCGGACTTGCTCGTTCTTCTTGCATGCGGTCTCTTTGCGACACAGGCTCGATTGGATCGTCTCGTTCACTGCTATGTGCTGTGGCGCCGGGCAGAGCTGCCTCAAGACTGTTCGTCTCTGGGACAGCAGATGTCGACCTTCGACTGCAATCCATTCCTATGATGCAGTCAGAGAATGCCCAGGCCGCGGAGCGCTGTGAGTGCCATCCAATGCGCCACACTTGCGAAAGCGATGATTTCAATCGCGCGCCCGAGGCGCGCCGGATGCAACGCAGACATCGCAGACGCCTAAACATGGACGAATTCTTCCGTACTGGCAAACGCGAAACACACCTTTCTGCCTGCATCGCTGGCACGGACTGTCCCCATCGCAGCGTTGCTTCGACTTGGCACACGGTCTGCATGCTTTCGCAATGCGGGCGGCCGTCTCCACACTAGGCAGAGTCGCACCTTGCCTGCCATGCATCGACATGTGCCGTTGCAAGGTGTCGCGGCGAGGAAAGGCTTTCCAGCATAGCTGGCATTTGAATGGCTTCTCTCCCGAATGCCGCAGCATGTGGCGCATGAGGTGCTCTCGTCTCTTGAATTGTTCCGTGCATCCTGGCTGTGTGCATTTAAGCTTCGCGTCCTGTGTCGTCTGCTCCGCGGCCTCGTCAGAGGCTGGCTCGGCGTGCCGCACTTCCATTTGCTGCACCACCAGTGCTTGCGCCGCGCTTTGGTCTCGAAGAGGAAGTTGTGGGAGTCGAAGTTGTTGTTGAGAAGGTGTTCGGAGAGCGCGGGGGATCGCAAACTCAAGTACGACTGCGAAAGTGCGGGGTACCGGAGGTCCTCCACAAGCCACCAAGTATAAGCTGGCACTCATCATGCAGAGCTGGTCAGTGTATGTCGTTCACTCGGCTTGTTCTGTATCACCGACGCATGCACCAAACGATCACATCGCCTCTCCGTCTCCCATCGTCAAGCCAGTGAGTGTTGAAGAATCTCTTGCACTCCTTGTATCGACTGCCCTCGAGCACTTGCAGCATCGTTGGTTGGAGCTGCTCGAAAGCCACAAGATAATGAGGCCACGGTCGTTTAGCATCGTTGGTAACGTCCGCGGTTGATACCTTCGACTCATTTGTCGCAGATATACTGCTGCGGTCTTGCATATTTTCATCGAGCCACTGGGCAGGATCGACGTAGAAGACATCCGCTTCATCCAAGTAGCTGTCTCTTGCCTCAATTGGTACGTGAATAGGAGGCTCACACGTAAGAGCCCATGCCTGAATTTCCGGATATACCAAGTGACTTCTCCACGGAGTACTGTGGCATGGCATCAAGAACCCCACCGAGACATTCGCAGCACCAGCACCCGAAGACTCATACCACGCTTCCTGCCGGTGACGGAGATAGTGCATCACATCGACAACGCCTCGCTGGTGCACGAAGCTGACGTAGAAGGCGATGAAAGCATTAATGCTGACACCAATGACTAAGAGTGAGAGACGGGCTGCTGATCTGGTAGCGAAGATTGAGGCCAGAGGGCCGGCAGCCAAGACGTGCAGAATCGGTAGTAGCGGATAGATGAAGCGCATTTCCTTGTGCGAGATGGTGGACAGTGCCGCAACAGTTGCAATGATTGTCACTGCCAGTATCGATGCCGTGCGCTTCCGCATGGTGTTCTGCGGCGTACGCGAGATCTTTGCGCCCCGCAAGCTGTAGTAGAGTCCAGTTGCTGCAAAGGGCAATGCGGTCGTCAACAACAAAGGCAGTCCTTCTGTAAGATAGTAGTCAGGTCTGTTCTTGCCATAGAAGACAGCCAACGACTGCACGACGTTGAATTGCAAGAATCGCAACGGCGGAAACGTCCAAGTCTCGTAGTATGTGCGATCCGCCCCAGCGAACGCAACGACGACCGCGCTGCCACATATGACAGCTGCTTGAACCAATACAGCAGCTTTCGCGACGCTGCGACTGTACCAAACCAGGCCTGCACTGATGCTCAGCCAGATGATGATGTTGGTGGGCCGTAGGTAGAACGCAGCCGCTGCAGCCGCAAGTGCAGTATACAGACGGGTGGAGGAGCTTGGTCCATCTTGAGCGAGCCTCTGCTGTCCTGCCCGCCGTTCAGTCGACAGCTGCAGAAACCGTCCCCACGGAAAGTAAGTCAACGAAAAGATCGTGAGCGTCGTCTCCATAGAATTAGAGAACGTCCGAACCGAGCAAAACCACTGCCACGGACTCAGTACCGTTAGCGCCAAAGCCGCGAAAGAAGCCGCATGCCCAGAGCCATAAAGTTTGGAAGCCATGCGCCAGGTCAATAAATCCATTCCCGCTGCCCAGAAAGCTTGCAGCAGTCTTGGTGCTGCAAGGAGAGCGGCGGCGCGGAATTGCTCATTTGCTTGGACCAGTTCGCAGATCTGGGCGACGGCTTTGTATGCAGTTGCAAATAGATAGGGGTGCACCGAGGTGCGAAGGCCTTCTTGCCATTCCTGGACATTTGCTCGTTAGTGTGTTGCTCCTGCCTTCATATGAGGTTTTGATTGCGAACCCATGTTAACCATGCACCGCTGTCGGGCCCGAAAGCGATTTGCCACGCTGGTTCGAGAGCTTGAAAGTATTCGTCTGGCTGGAAGAATGTCTGCACCAGTTGCGAGTTGATGATTCGGAAGATCAGGAGGGCAATGAAGACGATCGTCTTGGCTTGGAAGCTGTGTAGGCTGACTGCAGTGGCGGCGGGCATGTTGCGGACAAAATTTCCTTGCAAACGATTTTTGATGCGGATTGCGAAGTTGACTGTTACACTGGCATGTCAAGAGACATGGTGATGTTGTGCAGGTTGATGAGACTCGTGAATGGGAGGACGGGTTTCGAGGGGTTTGACTTTACGTCAATCCGAAACCGAGGCTCCACTCTCTGTTCACAGTCCAGCCGCATCATCAACCAGAACCCTTCTGAGATGCATGGCAAGCCTATGCAATGGCTGAGTTGTAGCTTGAGAAGTCAGAACAGTCTTCCAGATGCACAGTATTTTCGGTTCATCAACATACATTACGAACTATTTCTTATGACTCTCAAACAGTCTTTGCGCTCTCATGATTGAAATCCTCCACTCTTAAACTCCTCCCTGCCTCAGCCTCCTGCTTCCAAATCCTTCTCTCCTCATCTGGATTGACACCAGGTCCATTATATACACTTCCATATTCGTTTCCGGTTGCATAGTCTTTTCCTTCACCCTCCTTCGTCTTCTTGGTGTAGTTTCTCTTGATCCACTTTCCATAGATGAGTAAGTTGTACAGTCTGAACGCCAGGAACGCGAACTTGTCCCGCTCTAAGTCAGCAGGATACTCCGCTCCAAGATCCACAGCGGCCGAGATACCAGAGATACAAGCTGTCTCGTGTGCGTTTACAAGAGTCCAGGATGAAGCAAAGCGCGTGTGGCGTTTGCCCTGGAGGAACATCAAAAAGGGCACGACGAAGAGATAATGAGTCCAAGAGTGACAAAGCTGATGCCACCAATCTTCTCTGATGATTTTGTCTTTTTGAATTTCGTCTCTCGTCCACAGCTTACTGTCGCGGTCGTTGTTCAAAAAGATGGTCTGGAACACGTGTTTGTCGAAGGGCACTTCAGGTGGGAATTGCGGCTGGTAGTTGGTGCAGTCGAAGCACATTTCGAGCTTGGTGAAATCTTGAGGGTACATGCGGATGAGATACATGGCTTTGAAGTTGTCCTGGGCCCAGTCGGTCCGTTCTTGCATGCTGACGCCATTGATGGAAGTCACGGCGAGCTCCTCGTTGTAAAAGTTCTCGTAGTGTTTCTTCATGTATTCGTGGTCCTGGTGAGTGACTGTTATATCATCGGCGAACTTTGCCGAGCCAAGGACCCTCGATTCAAGGCCAGTGATTGTAGGTTTGAGTAGGCGCTTCGCGGTATCAGTCAAAACGCACAGCACGATTTCGTCGTAGTCTTCCACTGTCTCGACTTTGTCTGCATCGGCATTAGAGGCCTCATCGGGCGCCCAGGCAGAGTTTGGATTGTGGTTGTCTTTGGCTGGCGTCCGGCCGATGACCTTGACTTTCACGCCGTCCTTATTGCGATGCGTGATTTGGGTGACTTCAGTGCTCAGGCGAATGTTGACTCCACGCTTGATCAGGTTCTTTCGCCATGTCTCATAGAAGTCGCTCAGGTTGGGGAAGACCACCATGGGAGGAATATTTGAAGCCACGCTATTCTTGTCCGGAGGATACCACATGCCGTATGTTGGACTCGTGCAGAGCCGGTCAAGCATTATAGTAGGCACCTCGGGTGCATAATTGCCAGTTCCCAGGAACAGAGCGACCATAGGTAAAGCCACGGCATTTGCGAACTCTGTAGAAAACCTGAAGATCTTGACCAGAAACTTGATCGGCAGCAGCGCAAAGAGGAGCTCGAACGTGCGAATAATCTTGAGCATGCGGAAGAACCTGACCACTTCTGACTTGTGCTTCTCCAACATCTTCGTGGGGTACACGTTGCTCCAGAATGTTTCGCCTTTGCCAAATGACACTTGGAGCCCGACGGGATCAGCCCAGTAGCCATTTCTGCCGAACATGGCCATTGTGTGATGGAAAATGTAGGACCCTCCCTGCACTCCTTGATTGAGGTATGATGCACCCGTCTTTTGCTTATCCAGTGGTATGGAAAACGCCTGTCCTCCGCAATAGTTGACCGCATCGACCAGCGTCACATCGAATTTGTCTGGGTGCTCGGAGAGGTGGTGCGCGCAGGACATGCCTAGACGAAGTCATGAGCATATAGACAGTAGATTGCTGTGTCTCCTCTTACCAGCAGCGCCAGCTCCCACGATGAGCACCCTCTTCCGCCTCTGGCCCTCCATTTTCTGGCTCATATCGTATCGTGTCTGCGAGCCTTGAGCTTCCAACAGTGGCCTGCCGTCAGTAGGCATGTCAGGGAATGGTGAAAGAAAGGTTACAACCAGCTCATGCCTACCTCACTGTGCTGTCAATATGGTACGCGCGAGGCTCGCGTTTGCGAACGTCATGACGGCCTGCGAATGGCTAGACCAACACAAAGACGCCCGTGGCAGCACCACAGCACGCATCATCATTGACAGGCAAATCGGAAGATCGGCGAGATCGACGCTTTGTCTACTTTGGGACAGTCGGTGGTCTGAGCCGTCGTCAAGCTGGCTTCACGGGGGCCTGAGCGTTGAGACAACGATGCTCAACAAGCCACATTTTCCTGCCGTCAGACCTCACCTCTTCATCAACCTGTCGGCCATTGTTCACACAGCGGAATCGTCGCCATTTCCTCGGCCCATAAGAGCTACTCGCAAGCTTCCTGCCTCAGGCTCTCTTGGGCATGCTATGAGAGTTTCCCGTCAGCTCTGTCCGCGAAGACGCTCAGACACTTGCTCCGGCTCTGGAGTATACCCTCTGCTCGTTGCTCTCCGCGATCCACCTCGCGCCCTCGGGTTCGTGATGACTCGATTCTTGGATCTGGTCGTTGCCTTTGCGACGAACTCCTGCAGTGGTCCTCTGTCTCCTTTCCCCAACCACCGACTTCCAAGCAATGACGCAGTGCTGAAGATCTTCTGAGGCACAGCAAACAAAGTGCGAGAAAATCATGCACATGACCTGCTAGCTGGCTTCCAAGACTGCAATATGGTCAGCGGAGGAGCAACAAAGTTCGCATCCTTTGCACCTTTCCACCGCTTTGCACCAGTATCATGCAGATTCATTGCATAAAACACAGGCGATGCCACTGTCGCTATTCGGCTTCGACCCGATGCTTTCTCCCAAAGCGCTTGGCAACATATGTGCGAGATGACCATTGGCTACAGAGCCGTACCGGCCGACTTAGCCTCGCGAGCTTGAGCATTGTGAACAGAATGAATTGTAGGATCAAAGCGCGGCAGTCGAATGTATAAGAACTGGGAGAGCGCGGTTTTTAGTCACCTGTGCAACTACTTTGCAGCCACTCCTCATCATGAAAGGACTGACCACTCTAGCGACCCTTTACTTGGCTGTGCTCAAAGCCTCTGCTCAGCGGGTTGAGTTCGCAGAATACAGCATTTTTGGAGTCGGCGAAGCACCTGACGATGGATACGACACCTTTCTGGTCGCGTCTCAGTCGCCAATCGCCCAAAACCAAGTCTTCTTCAATCGGACAAACTTGACCGATCTGGACCAAAATTGGACCTGGAATGTTCAGATGAGCAACGTCTCCATGGCAAATGCAAGCCTCTCAAACTCAGACCCACCACCGAACGCTCATGTGGCACTCACCACCTACAACTTCGGCTGGCCAGAGGGCGATAACATCAACAACGCAACTCGGCTCAGCACCCCATCAGTCCGTGGCGGAGATGAGGGCAATCTTCCACCAAACAGCACTGCTTGCATCTGGCTGTTGTCCGGTGCCAAATTCCCTCAAAATGTCTCCGACAAATGGGACTCCACTTCCTCCGACTGCACCAGTGCCCTTGGAGAGGACTGTGTCCAGGCGATTATATCCGGATTAAAGGGTAACGACTGCGACAGCGGCGCTTTCACGAGCAATCGCACTTTCCGCGAAAGCTGTGCGAGCTCGTTCGGTGTCCTCGGCAGCTGGGGCGTCAATGCACAGCGTACGTTCGTTCACTACTGAACTCATACCAAATCATCCCTTGTGAGGCACATCTTGTACTGACCAACCTGTAATTCAGCCTTCGGCAATTCTGGGATCCGAAATGCAACGGATGTGCTCGAGAAAGGCGAGACCCTCGCCTGGCATCTCAGTGATCCCTATCAAGCCGACAACGATACCATCTTTGAAGAAGAGAAGTCCAGATTGCATGTCATTGGTCTGAGTGTCTATTCCCAACTCAACACCGTGAGTTTTATTCGCCGCGAGTACGTTCTCTGCAATCGTGTTAGTGCGAGTGAGTCGAGCGCTAGCTTGCAGAGGAGCAACATGGCTATTCTGGGCCTCACGACTGTGTTGGCTGCATTGTACCTGTCCATGTAGCCGCATAGACAAGATGAATGAAAATGGAAGCTGCTTCATTCCATTCTTTGACCTGAAGCTTGAAGAGCCTTCACATTTCTTGACATTGATATTTGCAGAACAACGACGCATTCGCTCAACATGCTCAATGGCCCATCGTCAACTGAGTCGTCGAGTGCCTCGCCGTCGAAAATCCAACACGCCCTCGAGACAGAATGCGTAGTGCGATAATAACTTCTTTCAAAGTGACGCAAAAAAACAAGCAAACAAGAAGAACGACCACTGTTCCCAACGCTTCCACAACTTCGCCCAGCCTCCTGCGGACCACTTCACCCTCCCAGAACCCCTTCATCGAGCATGCACACGCTGAGCCTGAATGATTTCCGGTTCCATCGGGTCAGCCGGATTCAAAGGCATGACCTCCAGACGCAACTCCTCGACGAATTTCTTCATCTTCTCAGCTTCCCAGTTGCGAATAGCTTCCTTGACTCCACGCAACTGAAGGATTCGATCCGCCTGGACGGTGCCCTCGCCGTTGTTGATAGACGATGAATCAATATCGTCGCCGTGATAAAAGCTCAAGTTATCCACCGTCACATGCGGCGCTGTACTGTTGCGACCTTGCCATGCAATCGTGACACCCCTGTCCCCAGCGTATATTCTGCTGTTCGGGAAGTGAGCTGAGGGAGCGAGTGGGCGCTCGACAAGCTCGAGGGGGTCTGGGTGGAGGGCGCTTGTGGACAGGACGACGTACTTCGTCTTTCTGTCTTCGCCGTCGACGAGATTGGCGGTGTTGGCGGCCGTGTGTTTGGCGATCGGATAGGCGTCTATGCCTAGGGAGGTCTTGATTCCGTTAGCTCCGCAGAAAAACAAGAGTGGTGGCACAACGACTTACGATGTCTAGGAGCTCAGCGCCTACGCTGCCAGGCCAGAATGTGAACTTGCTGGCCACCTCGTCGGCGGTAGCGCACTCTCGCCACACATCGTCGACGATCTGTCTTGCCTGATCATCTGAGTCTTGGAGTATTTGGTCGACTAGCTCGGTCGGTAAATTTCCAGGGACGATCTTCCGGATGATGTTGCGCTGGAATTGGGCTCTGACGTGTGTGCGAGCGCCCTTCAGGAAGCTCTCCTCGGTGACGAGAATGCCGTACAAGTTTACTGTCCAAACGGCAACGGCCATATTGACGATGAGGTGACCGGTGACTTTGGACTCGACTGTTCTGCTGGTGGCTGTCTCGCTCGACGATTATTGTGGATTGCAAGTAATAGAAGCGCTGAAACGATTCGAGTCTTCTGTCTGTGAACTTGAATGTTACCGCAGATGATTGAACGATGTCAAGTTGATAATTCCCGAGCAATTTTCTCATTCACCTCATGTTCGCCGAAGAAGGAGCGAAGCGCCTTTATTCACTCCTGACGTAAGTGTATACATTGTCTAAAAATGTCTGTATACAACGACACATTGTGTTGCTTGTTGAAACTGCGGTCTATGAGGTATCCTAGACTCTGATTTCCCTAGAACTAAGTAAGGCTTGTGGTCATTATAGCTCCAAAATGTGTTTGCTAACCAAACGCTATCAAACAACAACAAAGAGACTAAACGGCTCGAGCCTCATTCGAAGACACCTCTCCTGGCTCGAGCACTCAGCTCTGTGTCTTCCCTTTTGCTCGAGGTAGACACTTTCTCCCTTCACTAAGCCCGTGTCTCCAAGGCTTTTGTCAATGGTGATATCTGACAGGGCTTCGGTAAGGAAATCCGCCGGGCCTGTCGCTTCTCATTTCTCTCCCGCCCATTGATTCAAGAGCGGAGCCATTTCCTGTCCATACGCTGGAACTGCAAGAGCTCCGGCTCGAGTGGCTCAGCAGCATTGAACGGCACCACTTCAAATTCCATTGCTTCCACCACCTTCTTAATCAAATGTCCATTCCAGTTCCGAATCGCCTCCTTGACTTGTTTCAAATGCACCAATCGAGAAATGCAAATCTCGTCTACTTCTTCGCCTCCCCCTGGTGGTTCTTGTAAGGTTGTGAAGTGAACCATGCGGTCCGTATGAATTCGTGGGCTTGATATGGTGGTGTTCTGATAGGCTGTCACGTAGCTTTCAGGACCAGCGTCCCAGCACATGCCAGTTACATTAGGTACTCGTGCATGTGGTACAAGAACTGGCTTCTGGAAATCGACGGTCTGTACGGTTTGACCTGGGATCGACAGATGTACGAAGCCAGTCAAGTCGTTATCGGGACCAGTTGGTGCAGCGACGTTTGTGGGCGCTCTTGAGGCGACCACGACCGCGTCCACGGCTTGCCCGTCCTGCCAAATGTTAGTCGAGCTGCACGCACTGTCTCGGTGGGCGCTTACAATGTGCACCTGCAATATGCCCTTCTTATTCATCAGGTCTGCGTGAATGAGCTTGCACCATTTCTCATCCCGAGACTTGCAGGTCTCCCACTTCTTGTCGACAATTGCGCGAGCTTGCTTGTCAACCTCCTCGTACATTCGTTCCAGGAGTTCGGATGGGACCTTTTGCCCAGCAACATGTGTGACGAGTTTGCGCTCATGCTGTGCCTTCGTGTAAGTGCGAAACCCTTTGAGAAAGCTCTCCTCCGTGACGAGAATGCCATAGAGCGTGGTCGAGGAGTGTCTAGTAGCAGACATATTGAACAAAATGGCTGACTCGAGATGACCAGACCGGCTGTGAGCAAGAGCTGGCGACTCGTGTGGATTGTCGAAGCAACCTTGAGAAGGGGGTGAGGTTGCTTGAGATTGGTCAAATCCAGTGACGAGTTTAGGTGGCCTTGTCTGTTCACTTGCGTTTGTGGGGTCCACAAATTAGAGTTCTGCTCACTTCTGTTTGCTAGACCCACAAATTCCAAGTCCAGCATTACTAGTCGCAGACTTCGGCCAGCGCTGGTCACTGTTGTTGACCCTTAACGGATTGCTATCCTTGCCATCCAGGCATCAAATTCTGCACAAACAGCAACACCAAACCCAACAATACGTTCTGCTCCACGAATCTCGTCGCCATGTATCTTTCCTGCCACTCCGCCACGCCTTCTTCCCTCATCCCCCTCCCCTCTCTCTTGCTCCTTCACTCATGAACACGCTGATACTGCAAGAATTCCGGCTCGAACGGCTTCTCAGCATCGAAAGGCACGACCTCAAGTTCCATAAAATTCACAAGGTTCTTGATCAGCTCTCCATCCCAGTTCTTGATCGCCTCCTTGATGCCGCCAAGTTGCACGAGCCGATGCGTATGCGGGTCAGAATGGCTGGTGGGAATATCGCGAGGATCTCCTAGGTACATCAGCATATCGGTGGTGATATCCGGGCTTGTTTGTTCGTTCTCCTGCTTGCCGACAACGAAGCTTTTTGCATCCCCCCAGAAGACGCCTTGCTGGTGGGGAAACGCCGGATGGAAGCTAGTCGCCTGTCCGGCGAACTCTTTGTGTTCGGGATGCTTCTCTGCGGTAGACAAGTGGATGTAGTATGTGATCGGGTTGTTCGGATCGATCGGCGTAGCAGTGTTGACTGCTGTACTAAGCCCCACAGAAGTCGCGTTGATGGTGCGATCAAGCTAGATTCTGGTTAGTCTGGTCGCCTTTGGCTCGTTTCCATGACTTACGAATCTTAGCGAAGACTCCTTTGCTGTGCCAGGGAAGTCGGCCCCCAAAGCGAGTTTGCGAAGCTTTCCGTCTCGTGTGCTGCAAGAATCCCATTTCTCTTCAACAATTCGCCGCGTATGCTCGTCCACCTCGTCATGTATCTGATTTGCCAATTCTGTTGGTAGCTTGTCCGGAATCACAGCGGACGCAAGTCTACGCCCAAGGCTCATTCTTTCACACCTGCGTAGTCCCTTGAGGAAGCTGTCCTCGGTGACCAGGATTCCGTAAAGCGTGATCTGATAGATGCCAATGATGGCGCCATGTGGATCGGCGGCCATGGCGCCTGATCCGAGTGATTATTCTAGATCTTGGCCGATGCAGCACTGCGTTCCTCCAGGCTGCCTCTGTATCGGCTGGAAGACCGGAACAGGTGTGTTCTGATGCCCAAGTATACTTGAGAATTCCATGTTTCGAGAATTCCATGTTTGAATATAAGTGGTGAATGAGGTGCTCGGTAAAAGCCTTCATTCACTAGTGCCCACAATTTATCTCTTGTACCCACCCATGTTTGCGAGTTTCTGAGGCTCAGCAAACAGAGTCCTCAAGATGGGAACCATGATTGCTGTTCAGATGGAAAATAATGGTCTCCATCAAAGGATGAGCCGTCGATGCCGGTCAGAGAATTTTGCTGTAGGCAATGGCACCTCCGCCCAGGCGATCCTTCACGCTTCTTCGTTGGTATCATGCTTCGCGTTTGATGAACCAAAGAGTTTGACGAAACATGTCGATGGCCGCTGAGTCGATCATACGTCCTTGTCATTGCCTTTCTCCAATCTCCCTCTACACTTCCCCTCCCACCTCTCCAAACTCTCCTCAAACCTCCTCTTCTCCCTCTCCCCACCCTCGACCTCGCAAATATCTCTCACCCTCCCACACAACTCCAAAATCTCTCCATACTTCCGATCATAATACATCTCTCCCACCACATACCCCAACAATTGAACATCTTTGTTCCCTAATTTCAGTTTTTCTCCCTCACCCTGGGTTGACGTCTGGCCTCTGAACTCCAATGCCGGAATCGCACTTACAAACTCCTCCAACAAATTCCCCTGATGCACTTTCGCGGAATAGCTCGCTTTCTGTTTTTGAAAATCTTCTTCAGATTGGAAAGTGCGGTCAACGTTGCTGGGAGCATCGCCAGCTGCGGCCTCGGCATAGTCGTCTGCGTCGACGGAGATGGAGAAGAGGTCGTTTGGGTCTTCTGAGTTGTCTTGTTGGGAGGTCATTGTTCTTCTTTGGAAATGTGAGTGGAAAGTGGCGTGGCCTGAAAAACTTTTGCGGGAAAGAGCTGCTGGCCTGGGTCGTACAGAATTATGTCAAAATCGCCTTTCTTGTACAACAATCTGCGGTGTTAGTTATCGCGTTATCAGGCTTGGTCCTTTCATTCAATAACGCCTCTGATCTGGTCTTGGCGAGGTGTTGTCCAAGCTTGAGAACGTGAGGTGCTTGCCGAATGCGGAGAAGCCGAAACAAGCGGATGTGAAGCGACTGAGGAAAGAACATGGAAAAAATGTTACAGACATCATGACATACAGGAATTCGTATCATTTCAGGGAGAAGCCCGTAGCTGAGCGTACATAGAACCGAGTAGCTAAAGGAGTTTCTGTGTGTCCGCCACCTCCAATACTTCGATGTGACTTTCGCGCCGACCGCACAACCTCGCTTGCTTCGTCAAGATATCAAGTCTCTCGTAGCGTCTGCGCTACATTCTCCATCTACTGGAGGCGAGAGTCCAATGGGTTGGTGCGGGTTCCCCAGTAGGTGAGGAAGAGCGACAGACCGACGGTCTCGAAGACGCGGGCGAGAGCTCCAACGGCGACGGTGTCGAGTGGGCGCTTCTCAGTGGCGATTTGTGCGATGAACTAAGTGCGTGTTAGATGGATGCGATGTCTCGATTGATGGATGCTGATAACTCACCGATGGGGCAGACGAGGCGAAGAAGATCAGACCGCCGAGGTACGCAGCTCCCTTGTAGGACAGAGTGCCGGTAGCGTTGATGAGGGCACCAACACCATATGACTGGATGGCAGAGCCGACGAGCGAAGTTCCCCAGGCGGCGCCAGCAGAAGCGGCCTCCTTTGACTTGAAGAACTCCTCAGAGCTGTTGGCGGCTTGTGCCTTGCGGTAGGTCTCGCCGAAGACTGGGCCGAGGACGGCGAGCGATGCGACGTGGTTGAAGACGGTGCCGAGGGCGATAGCCGATGGCTTGACCGGTGGGAGGTCTGCGAAGAGTCGTGTGTCAGTTGTGATGTGCGATGAATGACATGTTGCGCAGCGCCAAACAAACAATGGTGATTGAGAGTTGGCGAGGAAGCAGGGCATGGCAGACGTACAGTGCAGAGAGGCCATTGTGGTGGTTGTGTGTGGTATTGAGGTGTTTGATGGGTGTGATGAGGCTGGTTCAACGTTTTTGGTGAGTTGGATGGATTGTTATTGGGGAGAGGGAGAGAAGATGAAGCAGGCGGTGGTGCAAGTGATGGCAGATGGGCGAGCTCTGGCTGGGCGGCGCGACGTCACCATCACGATCACGATGGTCGCTATGGAAAGCCACAATCAAAGCCACACTCCGATCCGAGCGCTGCCTCCGCCACCCATCTCACTCGTCCTGTGCCGAAGCCAATGATGGTACGATCTCCATCATATCCACCGCTCCACTGCAATTATCCTGATTTGCACGTCGTGTCTTGCTGAAGACGACATTGCGTGCACGTCTCGCGTTCGCAGCAAGGTGCCGTGGAGCTTCCCCTGCGTACCCCTGCAAAAGTCGTCATAGCTCTCCATGCCGGGCTCAAGACCGCAAACAGCCAGAGCATGTGAGGCGTGATGCAGAATGGGCCACAGTGTGAAGATGCTCCTGTAGGTGCCTGAAAACTACTCAAGAAGAGATTCTCTCACTCAGTCATACTGAACCACCCCAAGCCATGCCGAATTGCCGCTCCCCAACGCCCTTTGCATCGGCTCCAGGATAAATCGTACTTGCTCCCCCGATATATCGCGTCCTTTTCCCAGCCTACCCGCCATATCAAACACTGCCTCGGCAGCGTCGTAAATCCCCCAAGTATGCTCCTTTGCAGCCCTCGGAAGCCCAAGACATTGCCTGCGATAGTAGTGCTCTAACCAGAACATCAAATTTGCCCAAAGATGTCCTTCCTTGGGCACGAATACTTTCTGTCCTGGACCAACAAGCGGATCTCGAAAGCCTTCGGGATGCTGAAGAAGTGGCGGATATATGAGAGTTAGTCTTACGTTGGCTGTTAGGCGCCGGGTGGGAGAAGCTTGGCACCAGGCAATGTGTGTGCTCGCATCCAAGTTATGTATCTCGAAACCGAATTTGTTCTGTTTGTAGTAGACCGATCAGGCTTCTGCTCGATCTTGACGATTCACGAAGAGGAGAGGGGGTTCAGAGGGACGATTTTCGGACGTTATGATGAGTTCCCATGTGTCTGGCGCCAGCGGAGTCGCAAGGCGGTAGATCTCGTCGCGCAGCTCAGCAGGCAGACGAAGGAGCGGAGGGATGCTGTCAGATTCTGGCACTTCATATGCCATTATTATATTGTCCTTGAGTGGTGAAATGTACGAGTGTTGTTCTCGAGTCACAAAGAGACGGCACAGCGAGAGGCGTTTGTTGGCTCGGAGACAAATCCACCGCGGGATCCCAGCTTGTTTACGTCTTCCCGTCTCGGCAGGAGGATGCGTGCATGCCCTCGAATCTTGAAATCAATCGCATTGTTACTCCTCCATTTTCCACAAAGCTATTGTACATCTTAACGACTTGACGACATCCACGGCCTCTACGCGACTCGAGCACATGTTCTAACAGGCTTAAGCGCACGATTACTGATCCTGCAGTATCGATTCGATCTCATGGTTTAAAACGAACCCTTTTCAACCACCGCAGCGATGGTCGGCCGTTATAGATCCCTTAGTGGGCGATACGTCGAACCCGAAAAGACAGAAAAGCCGCGCAAATCGTTCGACTCAGCTATCTCAGACGATGATTACCTCGCCAGCAGTCATGCGCCCATGCTGGGCAAGCATAAATCCAAACCCACATACGCCTACCACCTCCCTCGAAGGCGCTTCACACGCTACTTTACTCTCGCCATTACCAGTCTGCTAGGGTTATTTGTATGGTGGCTCGTAAGCTCTTCATACGCTGCACGAGCAGAAGTTGAGCTCGGGTTGCGAAAACCACCACCACCACCTGCATTCGAGGGATTCCCGTTTCTCAAGAGATACCATGGCGGTATAAGGAGCTTGGTATCGCGAGCAGAGAACGAGGCGCTCAAGGAGTATCCCATGAGCGAGGATGAGGAGTTGAAGAGGTTGCAGGATGCGGCGTTGAAGCGGAAGGAAACGGAAGATAAAGAAGCTGAGAGGCAGAAGGGATTCAATAAGAGGGAGATCAAGCAAGGTCGACGATTTGACCCATATTCGAGGGCTGTGGGACGAGGAATATTCGAAGAGCCGGTGAATTGTCACATCGATAATACTACGCGGACAACAGTGCCATTGCTCTTGAGCTACGAGGGCGTTCCAAAAGGTTTTCCTGATCCAATCTATGGAAGCTATGAATTGCTGGGTCTAAGATCGGATGTTTGCTTTGAGAGATATGGGAGACTCGGACCATATGGCTACGGCTACAGCAAGAAATTTGGTGGGAGTGGTGCGGGCATGGAGGGCGAGAAAGAGGGATCTGAGCAGGTTTGGGGAGACGAGCTGGAGATCGATTACCGAAATGTCAAGTGGGCAGAGGTGCAAGAGCGGTGTCTCCAGGCA
Source organism: Cercospora berteroae (assembly GCA_002933655.1). Taxonomy (NCBI): domain Eukaryota; kingdom Fungi; phylum Ascomycota; class Dothideomycetes; order Mycosphaerellales; family Mycosphaerellaceae; genus Cercospora; species Cercospora berteroae. The sequence continues at coordinate 28,519 of PNEN01000532.1, read as the reverse complement.
AATGCGCATCGATACAGAACTGCACCCAAAGCTGGTCGCGATTCCTTCACACAGATGAGTGTTGGTGATGCGCAAAGGCCCGACTCAGCGCAAGAGCACAAGACTCTTACAGTAAATGGCAAACAATTTGAGAATCGGACTGCCTTCATCATCAGGACATGGTGGGACTACCAGTACGACGATGAGGACCTTTTCTACCTCCGAGCGCTGATAAATGAGCTGTCCATTCAGACTGGAGGCGAATACACAGTGCACTTCTTGATCCATGTCAAGGACGACAACATGCAAATCTGGTCAGATGAAGAGACACACCAAAGAGTACTGCGCGACTCGCTTCCCGCAGAATTCCACGGCATGGGCACTCTTTGGTCGGAACGACAGATGGGTCTCATCTACGGCGGTCTACACGAATCTTTCTATCGCGATCTTCCCGTTCATGGCGCGTATCGGAGCACGTATATGCCTGTACAATATTTTGCACATATGCATCCCGAGTACGAATTCTTCTGGCATTGGGAAATGGATGTACGATATACGGGCAATTTCTTCCACCTCTTCAAACAGGTCTCTGAGTGGGCGAAGAAGCAGCCCAGGAAAGGATTATGGGAACGGAATGGAAGATTCTACGTTCCATCTGAGCACGGCAGCTGGGAGGACTTTCGTCATATGGTGCGCGTGCAGATTGAGCATGGAACGGCGCATGGGAGTGGAGCATACAATAAAGCGCCAAAAGACGCTGCCAAAGCCCATCCCCTCGATGAAGCTGCGAGACAGCCTGAAGCGCCAGTTTGGGGTCCTCTCCCGCCGACTGGAGAGGGTGATGAGACGGATCGTCCAGAGCTTGATCCAAAGCCACCGACCACTTACGATGCGGACAAGTACGAATGGGGCGTGGAAGAAGAAGCAGACTTCATCACATTCAACCCTCTGTTCGATCCTCATCAAACGAACTGGATCCTGGCAGAGGATACCACGGGATACAACACGACTGAAGGACAACCGCCTCGAAGAACCGCGATCATCACAGCAAGCCGACTGAGCAAAAGACTGCTCGAGACGATGCATCGCGAAACGTCCTTGAAGCGACACACCATGTTCTCTGAAATGTGGCCCGGCAGTGTCGCCTTGCACCACGGCTACAAGGCCGTCTACGCACCTCATCCAGTATACATTGATCGCGCTTGGCCAACGAGCTACCTCGTAGCCATCTTCAACAACGGACGAAACGGCGCCAGTGGAGGCGCAAGAACTTCCGTCTTCAGCGACGAACGACAAATTAACTTCCTCGGTACAACCTGGTACTATCACGCCGGGCACGCGCCTAATCTTTGGAAGAGGTGGCTTGGCTTCAAAGTTGATAATGATGGAGGCGAGGAGTGGGAGAAGGCGAATGAGGGGCGAATGTGTTTGCCGCCCATGTTGCTGCATCCTGTCAAGGATGTGAATTTGATTTATGAACATCGTGAAGGCGAATAGTTGTTGGTGTGTGGGATCGTAAGCGATCAAAGATTTGCATAGCGAGGTGTTTTTTGGATGATGGTGGTGCTGTCGCCGGCCCTTTTTGGATAGCATGAATGCAGACAGGATGATCTGTTGGATGCCAGAGGATCGACATTGCTCGAACTGGTGCATCGAGGTGTATATACGATTGCAACACTGTACGGTCTGTTCATCCTTCGTTCGCGAAGGCTTGAAACATGTGCAAGTTGTGGTGAGGTCCGGACAATGGTTGAGGTGAGACTTGCTCCTTCTCGCTGAGCGAAGATCGGCGCTCTGGTGTTGGACGTACCACACTCTGGGCAACGCATGACTGAGACTAGGCTCTGCGTACCTTACATCCACGCAGGTACAATGTCTGAAACAGATGATGAGCGAGCCATGGCAGCATAGCGCTTGTCTCTCGTGCCCATCACGAGCTGGGAACGTGGTCCATGTGGTGACGTTGCCTAGGGAAGGAGCGATGGATATAACAGAAGCGACGACCACGGCTGGTGGCTCGAGCACTGCCACTAATCATGGACAGTACACCGCTCACAATGAATCATCACAGCACCAATACCGCACACATCAGCGCCCCCGCAATCGGACGCGAAGATACAGCAGCCACCTTCTGCCTCGAAAAATTCGCCGACCTCGACGCTGAGCAATTCCCACGTCTCCCATCAGCAACATACACTCCCCGACCCAGCAAGAGCTTCGAATCCACCATTGAAGGTCTCGGCTGGGACTCAAGCGCTTTCAAACCTACAATCTTCATCCGACTTGCTTGGGCAATCCTCCAAGCCAAATACACGAACAATCAAGATGTCCTCTTTGGCGCAGCAACAGGTATCAATGGAACAGCATATCCGAACAGAGTACGACTAGACTACGATGAGACTGTGGAACAAGCATTGAAAGTCTTGCAAGCACAATGCGAGAGTCTGGTCGAAGCGGTTTCTACGGCCGATAGCAAAGACTTGAGTTCTAGGGAGGCCGCTTTGGACGCCGAATGCGACTATCAAACGATGCTGGTTTTGACTTCCTCTTCTACGCCTTCTGTGGAGGCTGCTCCGCAAATGAGAGAAAGAAGAAGGCAATCGCTCATCGACCTTTACGCTTTAACGCTGGAATGCACAGTCTCGATCACGGGTCTCTGGATTCGGTTCGTGTTTGATCCGGCTGTGTTGAGTAGTCAGCAAATTGAACGAATGAGTGCGCAGTTGAGACATGTGCTCAGTCAGATTTTGATGCAGCCACAGTCGAAGGTGGGGGAGATTGGAATTGCGTGCGAAGATGATTTGAGGGATATCGAGGGGTGGAACTCGGGGTCGTCGATGTCGGAGAAAACGAGCAAGACTGTCGTCGAGTTGCTGAAGAAAGCGACTGATCGGGAGGCGTTGGCTGTCGATGCGTGGGATGGCAAGTTCACATACGCGCAACTGGATGACTTCTCGACGCGACTGGCCTTCTACCTTGCGGAAATGGGTGTTGGGAAAGGTGCCATTGTGCCGATGTGTTTGGAGAAGTCGAAGTGGATGAGCGTGGCGATTCTGGGTGTCATCAAAAGCGGCGCGGCGACTCTTTGCCTCAATGCCTATCATCCTGCTGGATATCTACGCAAGACCATGTCTGGTCGATCGCAGATCTCAGCTTTGCTGTGCTCGGTGGGCACGAAAGCATTGACGAGCCAAACTGCAGACGGTCGGCCCGTAGTCGTCCTGGGGGACAACTTCTTCGCCACTCTTGACATCGAACCTGTGGAGCCTTTACGTGCGACCAAACCCGACGATATGCTTTGCGTCCTCCCCACAACTGGCAACTCGCTCGTTGCGCTTACACACGCCAATCTCGCCGCAGGCCTCATAAACCAGTCCAAGATCTGCTCTATTACTTCCAAGTCTCGACTGTACGACCTTCATTCGTACAACTCATCTCTCGCCTATCTGAACAACCTCCTGGCCTTCGTAAATGGCTCATGCCTATGTGTCCCCTCCGACTCGCAACGCAAACAGTCATTGGCAGATTCGCTTGCCGAATATCAAGCGTCGGTCCTGGTCACCACAGCTGCATCAGCACAGCATATTGATTTCTCTACCGCGGTAGATCTCGAGACTGTGGTCGTCAGTGGAGAGTTCACGCCGAAGCTCGAACTCCCGCCACATGTCAAACTGATCAGTGTCTATGGCGCGCCTGAGTGTGCCATCATGGCGATGTGTGCCACTGAGGACCGAATGCTAGATCGGGAAGGCTGTCTTGGGAGAGGAATGGGAACGAAGGCGTGGGTTGTATCCAGTGCGAATCCTGGAACACTATGTGGCGTTGGTGAAGTCGGAGAGCTCTGGCTTCAAGGTCCACTTGTCGGTGCATGCTATTTGGACGATGCTGAGAAAACCCATGAACATTTCGTGGACGATGCTAGGTTCTCCATCAAAGCTGCTGGAATCAATGGACAAGGACGCATCTTCAAGACTGGCGATTTAGCGCGGCACGAGTCCGATGGCTCGGTCGTCTTCGTCGGACACCGAGAGGCACATATTAAAAAGGTTCGAGGAAAACGGGTCGACTTGACCGAAATCGAGGGTCACATGCGAGAGATTCTGGGCGAAAGGGTCAAAGATGTGGTTGCTGAAGTCATCGCAGCCCAAGGACAACCTGAGCCGGTGCTCGCTGCTTTCATTGTCCCTGCTGGCGATCAAGTTCTCGATTCGTTCCAGCTCGGACAATCTGTGGTACAACTGGCAGAAGAGCTCGCGACCGAGTTGAAGCAGTCACTACCTTCGCACATGGTTCCTATTGTCTTCTTGCCGCTCCGGACCGTTCCAATGGATAAGACTGCCAAAGTGAACCGTAAGAAATTGCGACAGACTGCAGAGCGCAAATCACAAGATCCTGAGAACCGGACAGCAGCCCATGCCATTCGTCCAGCACAAGCAATGACGGTGCTCGAAGTCCAACTGCAACAGCTTTGGGCACAAGTGCTCGGCATTAAGGACCGCTCGAGCATCACTGCCAACTCTGACTGGATCACTCTCGGCGGGGATGAGACCTCTGCTTCCAAGCTTGTCGCTGCGGCCCAGAATTGGGGACTTGCCGTATCCGTTGCGGATATCCTTGCTCGCACTCGTCTAGCAGGCATGGCAGAATGTGTCAAACACTTTCATCGCGCCTCTGTGGTTGCACCTGAAGGCATGGATCAACCATCATGGTCTGATATGCGCAGAGGCACATTCCAGTCGAGCTTTGCTTCCGACAAATCTGGATTTGGAGGCTCGAATGGCGTTCGCAACAACAGTGCTGCGATGAAAAATTCCATGGACAGACGTCGATCAAGTATCTTGGTCAACGGGAAGGAAGAGGTTCCGCCAACACCTATGGTGTTACTACCTTTGACGGCGATGCAGAAGAGGCTATTGCAAGGTTCGATCGGTGGCCGTAACTCTCCTGCTGGGACAGAGTACTACGCGTTCGATCTGCCATCGAGACTGGAGCCGTCCAAAGTTATCGACGGATGCCGAAAGCTCGTGGAGCATTTCGATGTGCTTCGCACAGTCTTTGTACAAGTTGAGAACTCTGTCTTCCAAACCGTCCTACCCGCAGTGGAAGTGCCGATCGAGGTTCACCAAACGAGCGATAGCCTCGATCAAGCCTCCGATGCTTTCGTGCGGAAGGATGCCACGATTCCGATGACACTGGGCCGAAGTCTGCTGCGCATCTACATTTTGCACCAAAGTGATCAATACATGCGCATCATCCTGCGCACCAACCAAGCCTACACAGACGCGCAGAGCATTTCCACGCTGGCAGCCGCGCTCTCTGATGTCCTGAGCGGCAAAGAATTGAGGGCTGGTCCTACTTTCCACGAGTTCATACAGAAAGTCAACAATGAAGCCATCAAGGCCCGCTCGTACTGGCGGAATCTGCTGCTCGGTGCCTCCATGACCTTCGTTCCCAGGGCACCGTCCTCATCGTTGGCATCTAAAGACATCGAGACACTCTCCGCAACGACAACAATACAGCTCCCGAGTATTGCCTCCTTCACTCCGTCCTCGGTCTTTACGGCAGCGTGTGCAATCCTTCTCGGAAGCCTCACGTCGAATGCCAAGGAAGTGCTCTTTGCTCGTCGCATCGTAACCCGCAATTCATCAAGCTCCTCTCATCAACACTCTTCTCTCAAAATCGCTCCACACACGAACCTGGTTCCCATCCGTGTACGTCTCGAACCAAAAACTTCCATTCTCAAACAATCCGCAGAGCAATTTGTCGCAGGGATGGAATATGAGAATGTTGCATTTGAGGATGTCGGCAACGATCGATGTTTGACACTTCTAGGAGACGAAGGACAGGAGATCGGAGTGGATTTTGGACTGGTGAGCGAGTTTCACTCTGCTCAGGAGAGATTTGTCGGAGGAAGAGATGGAGTGAAGTGGTTGGGTAGGAGGGAAAATGAAGTTTTGAGGAGCAATGCTGTGGTTGTGGAGGGGTGTGAGTTGAGGGATGGGAAGGTAAAGGTTGAGATTCGGGCGAAGACTAATGTACAGTCGAAGGAGAGGTTAGTGGAGATGATGGGATTGATGGAGGAGGCTGTGAGGGAGTTGGGCAAAGAAGGAAGAGGAAAGAGAGGTGCTGAGGAATAGTTTTGAGTCGACATACACAATGATGGCAACAATGGTGCTACCTTATACAGCCACTTCAATGTCGACGTTGTTGCGATTCTTCCCGCAAACCAGTCGTGCTTGTGCATTCCTCATGCACCAGCCACTGTCTGAATGGCGATCGAGTGACGACCCTTCGCTATGGAACTCCCATATCAACACTTGGGACTCCAGAGCAAGTACGCAGAAATACTCAATCACCAAGTTCTTCTGTGCAGACGCCAACATCATCCGGCAGAGTACTGATGCACAGCCCGCACCACCTACGCCATCTCTATCAGACAAAACACTCCGCTTATCTCATCATCATATGCCTCCTCAAATCCAAACATCCCGCCAAGCTGAACCCCCCAAGTTCCCCTTCTTACCGCAGCAGCTCACAGGTCCCTTCAAACAAACTTATCAAAGGTACCTCCCTACAGTACTGTACGGCCTACACAAACTTTGACACCACAACTTCTGCCTCCTGCTATCCTTACCAGGAAACCTAAGCCTGATTCGCGAACTCAGTTTTCCGCAATCCTTGATCCCAGTCAACCATCTTCATCCGCACGTGGCAAAACAACACGCACTGCAGGATGGCCTGTGTCATGTCATGTCATGGCGGGCATTCGGGTCCAACGGAGAATGTCACATGTGAAATACCCTGTGGTATGTGCTGACAGTGGTAGAGATAAGAGGATGAGAATAGGGGAGATGATGGTAAGAGCCTGGTTCTCGCGTGAGGCTGGCTTATAAGATCGGGGAATTGTTTGTGGTTGAGGTTGAAGTCAAAGTGGAAAAGTATTTCCAGTCTGAGATGGGATCAGATGTAGGATGAGAGTGATGAAGTTATGGCGTTGCAGGTGAAGGGCGAGTAGCAGTCAGTGAACAGCAGCAAATCTGCAGACTAGAGACATATCGCACAAATTTGACTTTCTGTCGACTCTTCTCATGTCCTTCACTGGAGAGGGATATCTGACTCGGTCTCAGGTCCGCACATCACCTCTACACTTCTATGCCGCCTAGCGCGGACATCGTTTTCCAGAGACCATCAACTTCAGTCTTGGAACATTCGCCACCTCGAAACACAAAGCATATCATGAAACCCAGATTGAAAAGGACCAGCATTTCTCAAATTAGAGACTTACGCCAAGAAATCTCTTCACAACGCCTCACGGAACTCAACTGCTCCTTGCTCGCGGCAAAAAAGAAAATTGTAGAGGAAGCCAAAGTCCACGTTGATGAGTGAACAGAGGTACCGCGGTAGGACTTACGTCAGGCCCTCATCACTTCTAGTCTTTTGTTATTACTATCCATGACATTCTGGCAAAGATTCGATGTATTCAGCAGCACCTATCCGCTTTGTTCCCGCAATAGGATGAGGATGTTTGTCGAAATCAGACGTCCGCTAAGCCGGCAGAAAGTTTTCAGCAGAGCTGCTTGTGACCTAGGATTCTTCGAGGGCGGCGGAAAGGAAAGGGGCGACTGGCGGCTGCAGTGTCGATGAGTTGCGGCTATGGGGCGGTCCGAAACGGCTGTGCGTGAGCAATGGGCGGAGCGGAGCGGGCAACGATGCTTGTAAGCTGCTATTGACTCGTGGGCCAGTACATGTATACATGACCAGGTACGATTGTGCGAATGGGGATTGGACGCTCAGCGAAGACCTTGACAGGTACTTTTCTCATGTCAGCATTGAAGACCTCCATTTCGTTGAGCGTAATTTCTCGGGAAACTGTGGTACAAACCATGTCAGTCTGACTGGTAAACCAACCCACAAGCCCATGTGATATCAGAAGAAGAAGTCAAACATGGCTGGCAGGCAGATCTCAGACCTCTGCTTGGCATAATTGACAAGCCACGATCTTCACTCCTTGTGATAGTCCGTGCGCACGTATCGCTACGTCAACCAGGCCGGCATGCAGGCCTGTCATTCGAAGTACTCAAGAGCACGTTTCTTGCAAGGATAAAAGTGAAGGGTCGCCTGTTCTCAGATGTGGAGGAGTCGGAAAGTCAATTCTTCGAGAGTTCGGATCCTGAACATGCAACGGGACCGAGCAGAAAATGTGGTCTGAGGTTCTTGCGATCCCTTCCGCGCGCGATGATAGCATAGGGGCGGTGAGATCTTAGTTGGAACAAGACTTGTGCGTACTGTTGAGTAGTGAGGTCGTCAGCGCCGAGGCTTATTCGATTTGATTTTGGTGAGCTGCGAGCTGAGTAGAGCACGAGAAGTCGGACCGCAATGGGCTTACTGTTGTCTTTTACAATTCTTACAATAGAAGATCTGATGACACTGAGCACAGTAGATACTATGCTCGTGATCATTGCTCCAGTCCCGCGGAGCATCCCAAACGGCAATTGGGGTTTTCCTGCGAGACTTCTCCGAATCACTCAACCATCGCAACACGTTGAGCCACATGCAATCGCGATCCTGGCTCGTCAAGTTAAGATTCGTCCTTTTCTGACTTCGTCATCTCAAGCATGCTTCCACGTGACGATGGCGGTGAAGTTAGAAGCTGCCTGTTCGGCAGAGCATCGGCCCAAAGCAGGAGCCCAAATGACAAACAAGGAAGAGACACGAGTCCGAAACTCTATGCAGACAGTCCCTTAGGCCCTGTTTACTTCCTCTA
>PNEN01000532.1:0-19413 GCA_002933655.1 Cercospora berteroae | reverse complement strand
CGCACGGACATAATAGTTGCACTGCAAGTATTATTTAATTATTCGCTAATAACTTCCGAATTAGGCTTTCCGGAAGGACATTATAGCTTTCCGTTCTATAAGACACAATAATCCATTTTTCAAAGTAAACAGCTTGATTCTCGTTCTAATTATTGCCAAGCACTACCTCCGAGGCATAGAGAGGCCAATTAATAACCTACTTGGCAATAATAATAATCAATAATCAGAGGAAGTGAACAGGGCCTGAGATTCGGATACGTTTACTTCGGCGCCATAGGAAGAATGTCGTGTGTGCTGGTACGCAGGCAATGCGTTTGTGACACCAAGAGTCGGAACTTGCTTGCGGCCGCAATGGACTTCGTGCTTCGTAAGGTGACGACGGGGCTCAATCTGTCCGATGGGAAAACTCGGGGCCACAGGAAGAACGTCGTGTATATTGGTACACTGGCACTCCATCCGTTTCAAAAAAAAAAAAAGTGCGCAGCAACCAGAGTCAGAGCTTGGCGCGGCCGCGATGTTTCGTTATCGTGCGTCCTGGCAAGGTTCAAGGAGTCGACGAAGGCAGCGCGAGGCGCCTACAGTTCAATGCCGTTCTCATACCCCGGGTATCATATCCTACATGCAGTACTGTCCATCCAAGAGTTCAGTTCCATCCTCTTGCAACCCTTTATCGTGATAATCATGCAATTCTTCCGAGGTCCCTCGCCCACTACTGCTGTCCGGCACCGACAATGCCATCTTTACAGAGTACCGCCACCTGTTTGAACAGTCTTCTCCAACCCAGGGGATCGCCCTTCAACTTCAAAAATCTAGTCTCCAACACTTCCACAGCGCCAGCTCCAGTCGCCGTTCCACCAACTCGGATCCGCTCTACAACGACTTGTCCTTGAATTGGCATCTTATTCGCGTCCAGTGTCTTGACCCATATGCTGACCACATCCTCGTTGCCCTCCATCGCAGAGGCTGCAGGAGGTGCGACAGGGATGTTCAGCCGATGAAGGGCATCCAGTATCATGGGCAGGAGCTGACCGAATGAGAGCACAGAGATAAAGCGTGCGAGAGAGTGCGAGGGCACAATATCCTTGAATTGCCGCGCAGCTTGCGTGAGAGTCAGAGGGACGGAGGGAGTTGCGGAGAATTGACTCATCGAGGGGTCCTCAGAGAACAAGTCGTGGAGGTCAGTAGGCATCACTTGCCCGTTTCGTGCCGCAATCGAAGTATGCGCTGCCACAGCTGCAGTCCGGTCGTGATTCGTCTGTGGTTGCGAAGCCGAGATTCCATTACCAGCGCCCACTCGGGGCGGAGCTTCCCAGTCGAAGGCAGAGGCATCACCTAAAGGCGTCTCTGGCTGTGTCGAAGCAAATTGGGCCCATCTCGCATCCTGTCTGCTGTCGACATCCATGGCATCCCCTTGACTTGCCGCAGTCTGCCCTCCAGTACCCGGCCTCCTTCGCTGACTGCTCTGCACGTCGGCCGAGAAGTCCACCTTCAATGACTCCATCATCTGGGTCGCCAAACCAATCGGATCCTTCGCCCTGCCCTTCGAGTTCAAGTGATGATTGCTCCTCGTAAACCAAGGATGCTTCCTCACCGACTCCAACGAGAACCTCCCTTCGGGCTCAATATTCAACATGCCCCGTACCAAACTCAATGCCTCCGGAGGGACATTCCCCCATAGTTCATCCGTGGTCCTTCCTTTTGTCGTAACATATTCGTGATATTCGTAGCTGTCCTCCATGACAGGGCTGTCCCAAGGCGTATTTCCCACCAACAGGACGAACAGAACAATGGCGCAGGACCACACATCCGCAACAGCAGGGTCATATCCCACCTTATCCTCTTCCCGATTCTTTCTCTTCTGATTTTGTTTCCCCACATCGATGATCTCCGGTGCAATATACGGTGGACTCCCGCACACCATCCCGCAAGTCTTCCGTTTCCCACTCTTGAGTTCCAGAAATTGCGTCGCGAGACCAAAATCCGCGAGCTTGAGATCACCTTCTCCGCTCAAAAGCATGTTCTCGGGTTTGATATCGCGATGCGCAACGCCCTTTCCATGACACCACGCAATCGCAGAGATGAGTTGAGTAAAGTAGAAATGCGCCACATCTTCTCCTACCCCCGCGTCGGCTTCAATCTTGTCGAATAGGTCGCCGCCTTCGGCGAGCTCGAGTGCTAGCCAGACCCAAGCGGGGTCTTCGCCATGGCGGATGTAGCGAATGATGTTCTGGTGCGGAGAAACGTGGGCATGGAGGGAAAGCTCGATTTGAAGCTGGCGGGGGCGGAGTCGTCCGGCGCGGAAGGCGTGGTCTTTGTTGATGAACTTGACGGCGATGACGGGCCCGGAGGAGTGTGGAGGGATGGCTTTGCGGATTCTGTTGGCGTGATTGTTAGAGCTTATGTGTCGCGTCTGGGTCGCAAGAATGGATGGACGCACGAAGCATATGCGCCAGAACCAATCGTCTTGGAGACGATGCGGAATGGTAGATTGGTGGGCAGCGGAACTGCTTGTGACTGCGAAGTGTTAGCGGGTGATTGATCTGGTCTTGCTGCAGAGGAGGCGATACTCCTGGAGGGCCACCCATGGCTGTACAAACCCAACGCCAACCGCAATGCAAGATGCTGAAGAAGACCAAGTGCTGTTTAGGCAGACGATGTGTAGTTCGGCAGACACTAACTAGTCAAGTAGAGTGACGCGACGTCAAAAGCACGCGCCGACGCGACAAACACCAATGTCCGTGTCGGGTCGCCTGAGGAACCAATCACGCAACACCGACAAAACTATTAGATCTGACGAACGAGCAACACTTGCCCAGTAATCAGAGGCAAATTCATGGCTATTTTGCAAATGTTTCTAGTTTGGATTCAATTGTTTGGTTGAAGAATTATACTATACAAGAGCTCACCAAGAGAGAGCTCGAGAGCGTCCCAGTCATAGCAGAACCGTCTGCTCTATTATCCCAACCTCGTGCTCTGCTCATCCAAGGCCGAGAGAAGTCGTTTCTCCACGTAAAGAAACAGAGAGATCAGGTGCCCATCATATTTCGTTCCTTCCTCGCTTGAAGGACGCCCGTCGCAATGCTGGTCAAACAACAACAGCCTGCGCACTTCCCGGATGCGTTGCTCGTGAGTAGCAATGGTATCTCAGACAATTCCCAAAACGCCGGTCGCTTGCTGATTGTAGCCAAGAATACAGAGAGACGTACGAGTATAATCCAATCCATGTAGTGATCAAAGGCCTAGATCGGCGCAACCGCAGGCAGCCGCGTTCTTCACGCAGAACCTGTTGTGCATGCATAGACTTCATTAGTCCAAGCTCCCATCTGGTATAAGATTCCGGATGTTGTGAAGGGTAGATTCTCAGGAGGTTGCCAAATGTGGAGGTAAGCTTTGCGTATGCCGCGCAATGCGCAGCCCGGCAAATTCAACCTGTCGTGTGCCAGGATGTGAGGCGACTCCTGCAGCTCGTCATGGCACGTCTCGGGCACGCTGCAGCGCGCGGCTGTCCACCCGAGAGCTGACACGCTCGATCCGATGGGAAATGTTCATCGTCATGATTGTCAATAGTGATCAGATGACCGAGATAGTGGCAATTGCGGATCTCGAGGGCCCAGGACCTATCCGGACACGTTCGTAGCTGCAAATTTGGAGATCATGTGCTCCAAGTTTCGCTCTTTGAGGACTGCGGCATACTTTGGCTCCCGAAAGAATTTAGGTACGGAATCCTGGTTATGTTAGCACGCACTTCTGCCTATACGAAGAACGAAATTCAAACTCACGCTAGCCATCAGCTTGAACACGCTGCTTTGAGCCTGATCGAACAGATCTGCCACTTCGTCCAGGCTGCGAATCATCTGCTCGTCCTCGCCAACTGCGCGAGTCATGCGAGCAGCGAGTGCATTCCGTAAGTTGTGATCAATGTTGAGCTCGCAGGGTGAACCGGGTGCAAGGAAGGCATTGTAAAGCGAATAGGCCGATGCGAGGGTCTCCCTGATAACGTCAGGCCGTGGTATCGAAGAGCCGCGCTTAGCCCGCTGGTAGTCATCCAGGAAGGACTTGACTTCAGTGTAAAATGACAAATTCTCCTCGCAGTGTGTCTCGCGCAGATACTCTCTGAATAGTAAACGCAGAGCAGGATCGCGGATGATGACTGTCATGCGATTGGTGTTCGAGTCGCGGACCGGCAAGCTGGAGCCGTTCGGGCGCGCAGCGCCGGTCGCGGTCTCTCCATGGGAGGACGTCGCCGGAGTTGGTACCCAACCAGCAACTTGCATGCCCTTCAAGGTGACAGCATATTTGACGTGTCTCGATGCTGCGAAGCGGTGACCCGCGCCATTCTGTGCACCGCGTTCTTCTCCGAACGGCTCCACGAGCCCGGTCGTCATGAAGAGATTGGCAAGGGTGAAGCCTTCACGCTTGTTGACTGTAGTCGTGCAGTCCATTAGCCAGTCAAATGCGGCCTTGCCCGTGAAAGCGTAGTAGGCTGTCTGGTCTTTGCGCGAGCTCTTTGCTCGCTCCATCCTCACGCCCACGAGCCCTGTTGCGTAATCGTTCAACGAGTCCGAATCCGATGATGAGTGCTCTGACTTGATGTTTGGTCCTGTATCACCAGCGAATCTTCGGAAGAGGACGTTGATCGTATCGGCATCGTGCACAATCTCGTCCGTCTCGGGATCGCGCTCCAGGATGACAAGGTTCATCACGTTGCGTGGGGAATCCAATAATTCGTTAACGTGTCGCTGGTGAATGCCGTTTCTTTGACAGAAACGCGAGAGCAGGTGCATGCCCTTCGGTGTCAGCTGCCACACCGAACTTCTAGAACTGAAATCTGTTCTGCCATCCACCGACTCGATCATCCTGGCCTCCAAGAACCGTGCACAAGTCGCACGAGCCATCTCGCGTGCCATGGAAAATGTGGTCGTGGTCGTTGTTGTCACTATCCTGTCAGGTGCCTTCGGGTCTGGCATTCGATTCGATTGAGAAAACTTTAGTGACCCCAAATTTGTGATGGCTTCCTCGGTAGTGAAAGTGTGTGGGTATTTTGAAAATCGGACACGGTGTGGTGTCAATGGCAGACTGACGATTAATGTCGCGAATAGATCTTTGAAATCCTGCACAAATGGTAAGTCTCGCATCTTGAATGCTTGTTGTGCTGAATGAGCGTAGGGTATAAATGAGGTGCGGTGGCAAATGACGGCCCAGGGGAAGCATTGGATGAACAGATAAATCGACGTGTGAGGAAGCCACATGGAATAGTGAGAGAATAACATACCCTCGTGTACGGCTGATCGTCGCCCGTCATTTTGAGCAGCTTGGATGATGTTTGATGCATCATGCGTGGACTTCGGCGCAGAATGCGCTCGTATGCTTCGGTGTCTTGATACTCGCTGTCCTCAGACTGTCCTCGCTCTCTCCACGTCGCTACGGACTCACGGCTGGGCCTGTCGGTGGCAGCCTTTATACTTGTCGAGGAATGATCGGTGAGTGCTGTCTCAGACGATGCGTTAGACCGCGTCGATGCGTCGGAACGCCTGTCTTGCGAGCCCGCGTCTGAAGGCGAGACAGGCACTTCTGGGAGTGTCTCGCCTTGTGGCCGAACCTCAATCGGCTGTACGATGCGGAGGAGTCGTTGGCGGCTGAAGGAAGCCAGGCGGGAGTGAGCCTTGCTCTTGACGCTCGACGGGACGGGTTGTTGCTGTCGAGAATCCACCTTGTCGACAGCCGCAATGGTGCTATCGATCGTAGGGCGCGGGACGAACGTCGATGTGCGTTCGCCTGGGCTAGGGAAGCGCCGAATGGGCAGCTCGGTGAATGTGTTGTGCGGGCTGCGGGCAGAGTCGCAGTCGACGGAACGGCAGTGCTACGTCAGGAAGGGCGCATGCGAGTGACTCGTGGCGAGCACGTCGTGGGGCTTGGCTGGGTGTGGAATGGGCGTGGTATGGAATGCGGGATGTGGCCGGTGGTGTATGTGCGCAGGATATGGCTATGCCGCTGGAGCGGCGGACGGCATGGCAGTCTTGTACGCAGTCGCAGATGAGTGGGCCGGGAGATGGCGACTAGGGTAGGCCGTCGAGCAGCGAAAGCGTGCTTGGTGCTATGACCCCAGTGCTGGCACCAAACCTGGCGCGGTCATCTCGTGCTGATCGCTGCGCACTGGCCGCCCGGCAGCGCCAGGATAACTCGTGGCCAGTGACCAATGCGGTTCCACCGGCCTGCGCCCACCACCGCACCACGAAGGACCAGGGGCGCCGTCGAGAGTCTGCCTCCAACAACGCCTGGGACGAAGCTGCCGGCGACTTCGCGTGCACCTGGCGTGCAGCGTCGGCGGCCAAGCACTCACTGCCTCTCTCCTGCACTCACCCTCACTACTGGTATGCTATCTCCTGCACTCACCCTCACTACTGGTATGCTATGCTGATGCTGATGCCGATGCTGCTACATACTGCTGCGCCAGCGACGACCACGCACTCCACCAGGTCACGCGCGCCGGCGAGTTCGCTCTGCTGAGTCTGAGTCTGCTCCCCTCTGCCTGTCTCACTACTCCTCCACCTCCGCCCACTGCGGCGGGACGGGCGGCAGACCTGCTGCTGAGAGACAGCCGCTCTCCTGATCGCGATGCTCGTGACGGCATATTGTCTGCGGCCAGGCGCCCGTCTCACGCTCACGGCAGCCCCAGCAGCACCGTGCTCAGTCCTGTCTGCCCACGCGTTTCACCATGCGCGCAGGCATTGTTCAGAACTACGTACTCTGGCCATGCGCATGGGGTCCGGCATCCCTCGCCGTCGGCCATGCTGAGCGCTGGGATCCGTCAGCCTTTTCTTTGTCTCACACTCTCACTGCCTGCTCGCCTGCTCTAGCTGCCCGCTGCCCAAGGCATCTGTTGGACGAAAGCGTTGGCGCGGCAAGGCTGTGTCCACATGGCGACACATTCCTGATGCACCTGGGCCGTCTGGCACACATGGTTATGCATGTCGCCCAGTGCCAGACACGGGAGACACGTTGTTTGCAAGTGAGATCGCTGCATGATGACTCGCCCGTACGCTCAAGTCGAATCGATCTCTGCGCACGCATGAGCTCGGTTACTGACAGTGGAATGTGGCTCCCATGCCCGAGAGTTTCCATCGGCGAGCTTGTTGGAAATGGCAAAGGGACACTGCCCAGGGAGCTATTACTACGACCTTTTCGCAGCATGACTAACGTCTGCCATTGGGCTCAACTGTCCCGTAGAATGCAATTTTTGGGCCTACCGTCATCTGTGCTGAGTTCACGCTCGTTCAAAGTGTGTCGCAACTGGAATGGGAGAGCTCACCTCTGCATGCAGCAACAGTCCCATGGGAACACCTTCAGTACGCTGTGAGGGAGCCCTGCTGCGTCGGAGAAAGGAGCAAGTTCTCGACTCCCGTCAATTCCATCATCCCCTCACATGGCGTCCAACAGCTTGACACACCGTCGGCGAAGAATACTTTCAATGCACAAACGTACCTGTGATTCGACTTTTGGCCGTGGGCTGTTTAACATTTATGCTTTCCAGGAGGCTTCCACGTGGTACTTCACGCGCTGCAAGCCCGGCGTGGCGTACTCGAAACCGTCATGTCTGCATATTCTGTGTTTGGTCGATCCGACGGCCTTGCGTCGATACCACACTCAACGTATTCGTCGGACGCTTTCGCTGTCCGGCCAGCATCGCGATCTGCATTCGTTCGAAAACCCATCATTTCAGCCGTCTTGCAGTATTGTAGCATCGCCGTTGGCCGACTTAGCCGTGTCGGTGCATGATCGACACCGCTAGAAGCCCATTCGAATTTGCTGACCTTCTGGCCTGGAAGCCACACTTCCGATACAGATCGACGCTATGTAACGAGTCAGAAGGATTTTGTTCACAAAAAGCTTTCGCTCGACCATGCCGGCGGGACTCCACCTGTGCGCTTGTCGACACGTGAGCCCAGCTTTGGACGTAGCGGCGGCTCATTTCACTACTGCTGCGGGTGGCCAAGCGCGGTGAAGACGGTATCGGTCTTTTCGTTTGCCAAGCTCTCCGTATAGACAAATCGGGAAGGTGAGAATGGTTGTGTGCGTGGTGGCTGTCTGCGATTTGGTTTGCCCGACATCGCACCTTCGCGCACAGGACTGCGCGCGTCTATCGGTGCCTCTCCGGAGCGCGTTGGACAGTCTTGCTCGCACTCATCAGCGATGTGTCACAACATGCGCGGGCATGCTTGCGCCGAGAAAGAAGGAAAAATCCCTACAACCTCGTGTCTTCATCAGATTGGGATGCAGCCTCCCGCATCCCGCCATGCGTGCTAAACTCCATCCAGGCAGTCCGAAAGCACCGACAACGTGGATTTTGCAGTCCGACTGGTCACAGCAGCATGACTCGCGGGCGAGCATGTCCGCGAAACTGCAGCAGGACAGGAGCACAACTCCCAAGCTGCCACTGCATTGGTAGCCGGTCGGACATTTCTCTGCGGCCTGCCCTCGTGCGGTGCAGTGTGCCGGTGGAACATACGATGATGGCCGTTGCGGTGTAAGGTTCTGCCATCAACCAAAAATAGTGAAACAGACGGCACTTCTGGAATCTGCTCGCCAGACCAGACCAGACATGCCCCCAACGGCAGCAGCAGCAGCAGCAGGGCTCGGGGGAAGCCTGCGGCGAAGAGCGACAGGCATCGGAGGCAGAAAATTCGTTTTGCGCGCGGCTTGCCCCAGTCGTGGCTTGCAGCAGAGTCGAGTCTATCTGACGTCGGCTGTCTATGCCACGTGTCGTCGACGCGCGACGAGACGCCATCCACAAGCCCAGGAGTGACGTGAACCAGACGATTGTTCGCTCGCTGAGCGCCATACCGAGGTTGGCAGGTCGTAGCCTGTTCGGTGGACCTGCGAGTGGACCGCGCTGCTGATGATGGCCTTTGCGATCCCGCGTCGCAGATTGAATGGAGCCGTGCGATTCTGCCCATGTTCGCCACGTGGTGCTCACGAAGGACCCCAACGAGCTCCTCTCACCGTCGCTTCCTGCGCGCGGCAAAGCTGGTTCACACGGGAGTCGGGACACGCTTTTGCCATGCCAGGCTCCATCGGGCTGACAGTGACATTGCTGCTTCATCCTGCCACGGCCGAATCATCCGAATGCCCTGCCTGCCGGCAGGTTGCCGAATGCATACCTGTTCGTGATGCGTTGCGCCGCCGCACCACAACGCTCCAGACGAGCGACCAATGTCCATGGAAGACGTGCCGCCACGCAGGCGCACAGCTCTGCACACGCGATTTCACGCGTTTCGAAGACCCCAGCCGAGGCGCCCATTGACGCGAGACCGACACTCGGCAGCCTGTCGCGCTCACCGGCCCGGCCTTGGACCGAGAAGAAGCATGCAAGCGACCGACTTGATCCCAGCAGGCCACGAGGTGCAGAGTGAGGGATCGCGTCGGCCACATTGCGAAATCTCACCAAGATCTGACTCAAACGCCCTCATACGAACTGCCGCCCGTCACAGAGGTATACAAGTCACCCGTCTTACACTATACGAAGCCGTGGCCGTCCGGCAGCGAAGACTGCCCAGCATGCGGATGAATCATTTGAAATGTCCTGGATGATCTTCCTGTCCATGCCATCTCAGGGTTTGTACACACGAGCTGAACCCGTCAGCTGAGTTGCTGCGCAGGCGTCGAGGATCATATCACTTTCCAGCTAGCGCTTGCGAGCCGGCCAACAGTCAACCACGCTGGACGAAGCTTGCACCCACCACATGCTCGCCACGCGTCGAAGCGAGATGTCTCGTGATTTGATCAGCGATGTACCTCCCTCGTGGCGGCCAAGAAGAGCAGCAAATCCGAAGTTCGCTACCAGGCAACCTTTTTGTTCCTCCCAGAGCTCTCCGATCTCATTCGGCAGCACGACTACATGGTGGCTGACTATCATCCGCTTTCTGATCTACACCACTTTGTTGCTGTACCAAGGTGCCGGTCGAAATGTCAATCAAAGTCGCTGCGTGTAACGTGGTCGCAGAGCCAATCAGCATGATGAAACGAACTTTCAGCTCTACGCTCACTCTATTAGACATACGGACCTCATTCTCGCTCTTGCGATATGTCCGAATCCAATTCCTTCCACCTGCGCTTCACTGGCTTATAGAGCGGTCCGCGATCATCGAACGCGTGTTTCATATCACACAGGCATGGTTACAATATTCGCAGCAGCTGGGCAAGAAGCCCATTCAGAGACTGCTCCGTCGGCACACATGCCTCAAAAGTGCTGCACTGCGAGGCTTGTGATGTTGCCCAAGCTTCCCCGTGCGTTCATGTGGGTCGCGCTCATGATCCCAGCTTGAAGAAGGACGCCAGCGCGCACGCACGCGGCGGAGTGACTGATGGGAGCTGCTACGCACGTGTGATGCTGCGGCGATCGAACACTCGTATGTGACTTTCGTCTTCACGATTGGCATATGCGGTCACCACAATGACTCAACTGCATGTGTCTCAGACATTCTAGGGCATCAATACGGTGGAGCTCCTCCTTGCAGTCGTGGCAGGGGCAACATCCGAAAGGTCAGCAGGAGGCGATCATTGCGCTATCGAGTCTTGGTACCGTCATCAACAAGAAGCAGGAATGGAGCAAAGCGCAGTGGATTTTCATCGGAAGATCCTCCGCAAGTACCCAAGGCAGCACAAATGCTCGAGCACCTTTGCTGCAAGTTGCAGACCGGCATGCCGTTGTGACAGCGCTGCAGCGACGATCACGAGCCGGCTTGTCAACTCAAATTCACTGAGGCTAGCAGTTCTGGGCAAGCAGATACGGCTCTGCATCGATGACTTCACTTCTCCTTCAGCACAATCACACTACTTACGTTGCAGCACCACGCGAAGGACAAACGAGCATGAGTGGAGAAATTGCGTTGATAAAGTGCTGTGCTGACCCGAGCAGTGCCTTCATCTATGAAAGTTTAACCAGCAAGCATCGCGCAAGTCAAAAGCATACACGGCACTTAGTTGCAGCAGGGTATCTCCAAGCATTTCCGAGGAGACTACGCATATCCTGCTCAACTCCTTATTAATATGTCCATGGTATCGGGTGACAAGCGGATCATGGAGCCCTACGTGGACTTGTGCGTCTGGTGCAGCGTGTAGTCGACCTCGATGAAACGATGCCAACATAGAACGCACACAGTTCGCGAGCTCGGGAGGACCGAAGGTCGGCCATGCGACTGCCCGAGCGATGAAGGCCTCGTCACTTTGCCACAATCATCCTGGTCAACTTATGCCCACGCCTCGGGTGTCCGTAAAGGCGGACTTCTGAGAACGTCCTTATTCATTGCGCGGTCGGCGGACGTGCCGAATAGCATGTGATCGCAGCGGAGTGAGTGACAACTCAGAACCTACTCTGCGTTCCAAAAGTCGACGCGCATGCTCAGCGTCGCGGAGAATGGCCCATTGGACGTCACATTAGGAGGTAGTAACATCACGCAGGTCATTTCGCCAGATGATTCCGCATTTTGGCACCTCACACCGTCTGAGGTTTTGGTGAATGATGATAGCTCTCGTCGCTGTTCCAGGTGATCAGTCTCTAAGGACAGAAGCCTGGCTTGCGCGGGTTCTCAGACATGATCGCTTCTCTATCAGCCCGGTCAAATCAGCTGCAGTATACAGAGCGAGTACATCTGTAGGGAAGAATTCCGTTTGAATCTCAAGAGCAGATGATGGAGTGTCATGCTGCTGGTGAGAAGACAAGTGAATACTGCGAGCTCCGAAAACACCTGGACATACTGGAATGGTCATGGAGACTTCAATCTTGTCGCATACAGCGACGCAAACTGTCGGAAATGACTGCTTTGTAACCGGAACCTCCAACCTCAACATTTCCAACGCCCAAGATATCCCTCACTAGCTGATCGAGATACTAGTCCTTCTCCTCTCGATCCCTCCCACGACACCACGGCTTTTCCTTCCTCGACATCTCGCCCTCAAACCACCCGATTCAAATGCACTAGATCATCAATTCCCAAAACTGTCAACGTAGGACTCCAATCCGCCTCCGCAATCCCAATCGTCACATTCTTCAAACCAGCAAGCGAAGCAGAATAACTTGCTGGCAGAACTGCTCTCGCCAAGTTCGACTGCGTAGTCGAAGTCGGCTCAAACGTGAACCTGAGCGTTGGGGCTTGCACACCCGTGACATAGAATCCGGTTACAGTGATGGTGCAACGAGTTGCAAAGGTTACGACGGAGGTTGCACTGTTGCCGATACAACCGAAGTAGAAAGATAGAAGGTTGTAGGAATTGGTGCCAGAGGAGGTGGAGGCGGCAATTGTGCCAAAGGGGCGGAGAGAGACGGAGCCGATTTGAGTGAGAGTTTCGATGAGGCCTGTTGCGGCGATTTTGGGGGGACTTTGGGGTTTGAGGCCTACGCTGAAGGTTGCGAGGCAAAGGCGGTCGCCTAGGAGGCAGAGGTTTGGGATTCCGGGGATGCCGCTTTGCTGTTGGGGGGAAAGAGGAGAATGTTAGTGTGGGTTGTACGAATCGTGGGAGGTGGTTGGGAACTTACGGCTGCGACCCAGCCGTTGTAGTCGAGGCCGTTGTATGTGCCTACTCTGGAGAGCTGTGGAGCACCGGGCACAATGGCGAGATTGTCGTAGTTGTCGGTTCTCAGACCGGGGCCTGCTTGGCGAGTGTCGAGGGCTGCTGCCAGGGCAGAGGTGATGAAAGCGGCGAAAGAGAGGAGAGGTGCCATCTTGACTGATTGGAAGTTCCTGTTCTTCTTGGTTAGTCGTGTTTGTAAGATGAGACTGTGTGTTCATCTCGAAATCACAATCAAATCGCGCGCCTTCATATATGTTTTCCCATCCCATCGCATATCCAACGCAGCACAACAATCAACCCACACCGCCGTCGAGCACTACACCACCTCTGAAGCTCCAATTATCGCCATACATATCACGGTGATGCTCGGCCACAGAGATGCCCCATACAGCATGGTCTCGCTTCTCCACAAACGACAAATCCCACATGGCTTCAGCTACCTCTTCACCTCAGCTACCCGTCTCCACAATCATCGGCTCGTCCAACAGGAAGCCCTCACGCTATTGTCTTCAGCCACAAAACGAGCCTCAACGCGACAAAAGACCACCGTCAGCACTGAACAACAATTCAAATGTCCACAAAAGAGTTCGCTACTGGGCCGTCTATGTCGTACAAACCGTACCATCGGAGTAACTCCTCCGTGAAGGTGTGTGTGTGGAGAGAATTGCAAATCGCCATCTGTCGTACAACACATCCTTTGAAGATCACAAAGGGGCCAATTTCTTAATTCCCGCCTTCGCTTCTTGTTACGAGGGAGATTGTACACTGGCAACCGGTTCGATCGAGATCTGTTTGTACTGCCAATACTCGAGAGGCGTTGTAACATAGGAGATCATCCGAGGATGTCCTTTGCATTCCGTGATTGAGTGACTGCGTGCTACGCTGATCTGATCGAGGCTGGAACTTCGCGAAGAAACGACAGCAAATAAAGACCTGGCTGCAATCTTTCAGCCGAGTGATTGTTGGACTGTTGCAATGTCAGCAGTATTGTCCATCGTAGCAGTCTGAGAATGTCACTCGATCGACTTTTGGTGAAATTGTAGGAAATCTACGAAATACCTTCAAGCTCCAACGCTTACCAGACCCGTTTTCTCCTTTTCCGTGTCATCGTCGATTTCGTGCCGTGGACTTTTTCTGCCGACCTGTATAGCTGTAGTCATCGCTTCGTCCGTTTCCCGAAAATGCAGAACTGCTGACTTCCCCTCACACCACCATTCCAATGTCGCCAGTCTCTTTACCGGCCTGGAACCACATTCAACACACCACCATCAATCGCCAGGATTTCGCCGTTAACATAGTGATTGCGTGCAAAGAAGAGCACACCCATTCCGATTTCCTCATCACGACCAGCTCGCATCATTGGCACATGACCCGTCTGTTCGATCTTCTCCTGCGGAAAATCACTCTTTTGGCGATCATCGGATTTCGTGCCCGCCATTTCCGAGGGGAAGTATCCCGGCGCGATGCTGCAGATTCACGTCAGCACAAGAGGCTTCCAAAAACGCACTCAAATATGGGACCATACCTGTTCACTCGAATCTTCGCCTTCTGGAACTCCGCACTCATCAACTTACTCAAATGCACCGTTGCTCCCTTAGCAGCATTGTACGAAAAATGCCCTTGCGAGTCCCGCATTAACCCAGACATTGACGAGATCGTAATAACACTCGCACTGAAATCCTCGTACGGCCCTCCCTTTGCTTTCGTAGCAGCCTGCAACAAAGGCAGGAAAGCCACAGCAGTGAAGTAAACAGACGTCACATCCGTCTCATAAGTCTTCTGCCAATCCTCGACAGATTCTTCATTCCACAGTTTGGCGCTCAAGTCGTCGGCGTCAGAGTGCTCGGGTGGGGCCTTGGGGCCTGAGACACCAGCATTGCAGACGAGGAGGTTGATGTGGGATTCTTTAGATTTGATGTCGGAGACGAGTTTTTGGAGGTCCTCTTTCTTCGTTACGTCGCAGGGGCCGATTGGGATGATTTGCCCGCCGGTGCGGTCTTGCTCGGGGCTGTGGGCTTTGGCGGCATTTTCGAGAGCTTCGACGCGGCGACCAGTAATGTACACTTTTGCTCCGTTGGCGGCGAGGGCTTGAGAGGCCATGAGGCCGATGCCTGTTCCGCCACCAGTTACGACGCAGACATAGTCTTTGACTGCGAAGAGGCGATTGACGTCGAAGTGGTGAGTTTCCGCCATGGTGGTTGTCTTGTGTGTTCGGAAAGTGTTTGAGTCAGTAGCTTGTGTCAAGAGAAGTGATGAGCAGTCGTCGCTGCAGTTTCGTTCTGTAGCACACGACGTTGAATTATGACGTAGCGGGTGACATTTTTGTGACGCGAAACGCGACACGAGCGCATGTGACTTGGTGTTTTTCAATATTTGCTTCACCTGCCTTTACGCTGCGTATGCAATGTGTGTATTGCTTACCGCTCAAGCCTGTACGTTCCCGGAGAACATTGGTAATTCTGGTGGTGAGCATTAGCACCTTAGTTATGGGTTGAGTTCCATCTACTGTTTTGCTACGTGTCCAAGTTGGTGTAGCCAACGGATTTTAAGGTATCGAATCGAGGACACAGCCTACGTTATGCTCTGACCCAAAGATCTTTGGGAGTGGCTGTTAGCAGCGGTATCTCGCGGCGCAGGATAGGAGTGGCCTCGAAGAGCATCAAAGTCTGATCTGCAGGTTGCGAGGACATTCTCGACCGAGTGAAGTCGATTCAGTAGCGGCCACCACTTCTGGTTTCTGGCAAGTGCGTAGCTTTTCTGCATATCTCCGAGTCGCAGGCTCTGAGAGCAAATTCGATGTCACACAATGGCGAGACCGCACCCCGCTTACATCTCCAGGGCCTTCTTTGCCATCTCGAGTGCTCCATCAAAGGTCTGGTTGCCGCCAATGAAGCCGGCAGCGTGCACGAAGATGGAGCCAGGGACGCCAGAAAGCTTGCTGAGCTCGTCATCACGGACTCCTCTCCATGCCTCAGGAAGTCCCTTTCGGTTCTCGAAACTGCCAGGCTCAAGACTGACAGCTCGGATGCGCCACTTGCTGTCCTGTTCTCCACTCTCGGCGAAAAGTGCATAAAGGACGCTACCTTTGGCACCAGTCTCCTCCTCGAGCGCGTACAAGTGGTCCATCCATGGGACACCGCCGTCTTTCCAGGGCACCACGAGGATGCGGCCTTGCGGATCTACTGCGTGCCTAGAGTTGAAGGCTTGCGCGACCACGTTACGAGCGGGAAGCCACGCCAGGAATTTGTCGCTGAGCTCAATGGAGAATTGCTCGCCGACAAAAGCGGAAGCACGAGCGAAGCGGGCATCTTCATCAGCCTGGTCCTTGGCCTTGCTGGTTTGGATGAAGCCATTGGCGTTGATGTTGTTTGCAGCAGGTGTGACTGGTGCGTGATTGTAGCGGCCAACCACACTGGCAATGCTGAAGCCCTTGTCCGATGTCTTCTTCTCGATGCCTGCCTTTCTGATCTCAGCAGGATCGTACACCGAGATACCATTGTCATTGGCGTCGAATGCCTGCACAAAGTCCTCATATAGCTTCTGATACAGCAACTCGTTCTCCGAGCTGGCCACGTCCAGACCTGTCACTGCCGACACGATTCTCTTGCCATAATGCATCCACACCAGACCTGCTGACGAAAGCTTGGTGTTCTTGCCAGGGAAAGTGGCTTTGAACTCGCGCTGGTGATGGTCGTAACGGAAGAGGGCATCGTCGTGCACACCGCCCACATCAACGACAATGGTGCACGTCTTCAGCACTTCGGGGTCGCGAGTTCTGATCAACGAAGCGCCCTTGTAGTCTGGCAGCAAGCGCAGCAGGTAGACTGCTAGCGCTTCGTCGGCGTGGAAGTGGCCGTTGTGGGTGCCAATGACTGGCGCTCCGGTGCCGTCAGCCATCTTTTGTCGCTTCGATGAAGGCTCCGAGGTCATTTGCTGCAGCAGAGGTCGGTAGAGGTGGGGGTTGCTGGCCACGAGGCGTTGGAAGATGTCGTTGGTGGTCTTGGCCTTGTTGGGGGAGTTGACGGAACGAATGGAAGCTCTGTGCAAAGGCAGACGGAGTGGTGGACGGGAAGGCCGCAGTGGCGACAGGACTAGCCTCTTCATGCAAACGGAGACTGGAGCTGGCGGCGGGCGGGCGAGAAAATGTCACAAGCTTGGGAGGTCGCGACAATCCCTGCAGCTTGCTTTCTGCACGTGCAATTCCGCTGCAGTGCGTCGTGCGTGTGCGTGTTGCTGCATCACCCAATATCCCGCCAAGCCATGGCCGTCGATGCGATATTCGTCAATCGTTGTGGTGCGACGCGAGAAGCAGGAGTCGCCATGACGCTGCTGGGGGGCGAAGCGACGTGGTAAACCGGTTTGCCATCGTCGCCGTCTTGCTTTGCGTGATGATGGCGAGTGCTGCGCTCTGCGGGGCGCTGGCCCTCGACCATTCCATGTACCACTAGTACTGCACATCGCACGCGACACCCAACACAGCACCACAGATACTTCACTCGACACGTCTGCACGCAGTCACCTGCGCAATCACGCCTCCACTCGCTCCCAATCCTCCCCTTCCCCCGCCTGACCGCTCTTCACATATCGCGTCGCCGCCATCGCTGAACCACGGACGCGCTTGCATCGACGACTGTGGAGTCTGGACCCTAGTCATCACACTATCTGGCGGTCAACTTTAGCCTAGCGACGAGCACAATTTCAACACTTCCCGCCCACCTTCCTCCAAGGCCGCTGTTCCTCCTGCCTCCTCCACCACGCGCTCCTGCTGCGATTCCGCCAGCGTGAGAGGTGAGGAGAGCCAAACTCTTCGTCGTCGCCGCATGACCCTCCCACCACCGCCAATCCTCAACCCTCCGCACGACACGGCTCGGCGGTCAAGGTAGCCATGATCCTCCGCTTCATTGGGAGTTCGCTCTTCCTCGCCTCGATCGTCTTCACCATCCCACTCGCTTTCGATGTCGGCGGCCGAACGTGCGGACTCGCCTTCAGTCTGAGCTTGGCCACGTACTACTTCATACTCTCCACGCTGCGACTCGCGACGCCAGATCAATCAACATGGAGGAGGGCAGGAGTCAACACGGTTGCCGCCATGCAGCCCATCATGATCGCAGGACTGCTGATATGGAGCCTGAACAAGTTCAGTGTGGACGCGGGTGAAGAGGGAACCTGGGTCAGTCGCGCCTTCTTCAACGCGACGAAGCCACTACACCAGAGCCCGAGCTTCAAGGAATGGGTGTTTGGACGTGAGGGAATGCTGCAGTATGCCCTGATCGGCGGTTGGGATAAATTTCTGAGGTACTCCATGCCTGTGTTCCAACTGGTCGAGGGCTTCTGCAGTCTGCTGGTCATACAAGCTGCTGGACAGGTCACGCGGTATCTGGTCAACAACGACGATGGAGGAGACACTTGGATGCTAGGGCTCTTGATACCATCCGGCAGCATCATCGCCAGCTCATGTTATTTCATCTGGCGCATGTCGACTTTCCCAGGACTCGACAGTCAGGATGCAGTACTGATCGGCATTGCCATCACTTGCGCAGTGTTTCTGTGCGCTTGGGGCATTGGAAGCGGGCGCGGGAACATTGTGGAGAGCAGCTTGCTGTTCGCATACATCACGCTCTGCATCTACCAGATCTTTACCGATTACCAGCCAAGCCACCCAATGCCAGAGTCTCCTCTGCCGAACGATGTCAACGAATTCCCACCACTTCCTCCAATCCTGATGGCCAGCTTCTCGACCATCTCTCAAGCATTGTCTCAATTGCCGAGCACCATTTTGAACGGCTTCGGCTTCATGTTTGCTGCTGTACAGACCGTCACGCCCTCGGTCATCATTTCGCTGATCTACCGGCTTCTGGTCCTCTACGCTGCAGCACGCATCATCCCAGCCGTCCGAGAGTCTGGCGCGCGTGCTTTGGCACACGATCCATCGTTTGAAGATTCGGAAGGTGTGCATGGTCTCATGGGAGTTCTAACGTACTACAGCCCAAGCATCCTGATCGCAGTGTACACAAGCCTACTCCTCCAGCACTTTGCGACCGCTTCTGCAGATCATCCAGGAGAGTGGTGGACCAGTCAAGGCGGTGAAGGGGGAGGAAACATCAGCCGGTGGGCCAACCTGGCCGGCACCATGGCACTCTACGCGGTCGAGCTGTACTTAGGCAAGGACCAAGATGATGCCCTCCACTGGAAGCTGGATTGAAGACAACAAGGCAGGATGCGAGAGTGTTTCACGAAATTGTACTTGACCCCAGAGGTCATTTGAAGGAGCGATCTGTGATCGCAAACGGCTGGCCGTACAGGCTGACATGCACTCCTCCTGAGCAACTATGCCAACGGACAAGGCGCGTTTGCCCAGCATGGGTGTCGTAAGTCAGAGGAAGGACGCGTCGTGCACAGCCATATGAGATTGGAAGCATTCTCTTCGCAGCCGACAGGGGCGGCATACATGTGCACTTGCATTTGGCACAGATCCAGCGAGGTCCAAGGAGTGGAGGAGGGAAGGCACATCCCCTTTGTAACATTGGATGAGAGGAAGAACACGCGGTTGAGGATATAAGAGAACGGTAGTGCAGGAGGATGGGAGGCAGGAGAATGAATGAAATCACTAATTCCACAGAGCGTGGTAAAACACCAGCCTAAGCGATCGATTAGATACCCCAGAACACGTCAATTTGTGCATATATGCATCGCGTCTCGTTCGTCGAATAGTTGGGAAGCAATCGTGCAGTCCATCGGTACCTTGCAGGAGGATCGGTAAGCTGCATTTCGGAAATGAAATCGGTTGGCGTGGATTAACGTGTTTGATAAGCAACCTGATCAGATAGGCAACCTGATCAGGCCAAT